>UFQX01005219.1:89635-103711 GCA_900497675.1 Arapaima gigas | reverse complement strand
GGGGGGGGGGGGGGTGGGGGGGGGGGGGGGGGGGGGGGCTGTGATACCTGAGGAAATGGCTGGGGCAGCTTCCTCTGGCCTGCCGTTCTCCTTCTCGGCATCCTTCTCTTCTGAACTACTGCTCCCTTCCTCGATAAGCTCATCTGCCATTGAGGAAACCTCCCTGAAACAACCAATTGTTCCCTTAAACACGACATTGTTCACAATCATAATGATATTTCAAAGAAAATCCCACTGCCTAAGCTAAATGCACAATAATTCTGCTGAAATACGGATGAAAGAAGCCCGACACTCTGCCTAACTGTTGAGGAAGTGGCAACCTTGCTTCAAGAGTGGGGCATCACCTCTGCTTAAGAACGGCAGCTCGGGTGAGATACTGTCGCTTGGTTCCTCTGCAAGACAAAATAAATGTTGCCATCTGAGACCAACTGCATCACAGTTACAGTTTACATGAAGTCAAATATACAACACAGTTAATTCTTATTCCTGTCACTCATCTGTAGGGCGCATCTTTTAAGACTCTACGCCCCCTTTTCCCCACATACAGAGACAGTTAAATGGTTCCCCACATTTTATTTTGCATTCTACCACTTTCAGTTTAGTCTAGGCCAGGTCCTAGTTTTCACTTTCTCGCTTGAAGTAGCCAAGTGCAAACAGAGACACCCACTTGGTTATACATAAACGCAGTAAACGCCCTGCATTTTTTCACCCTATAGGCTGCAAACTTCATCAGGCATCCTAACGCTCGCAGGGGAGCGTTATTTGCCCAAACCCCTCCCTCACAGCCTGGCTGACGGTACATGGGAAGGAACACTCAGCCAAGGCAATATCAGCTAATACATGTCCCCTGGGCCTCCTAGACACAGACATCTACCAGTGGCACTAGTTTACCGTGACACCTGTGCCACCGTGTTCCACACGCAGATCCCAGTGCTTACTGCTTCCTCTCCAGCCTTTTTTTGCGCTTTACTGCAGTGTTGAGCTCTTCTGACGACAGGTGTGGCTCATTCTCTGCAGGGGTCCCCGGTTCCGCCGTCTCCTGTACTTCGGATTGCATAGTTTCTGCAACGAGGGTTGCTGCTGCCTGCACCACAATGGAAAACGATTAACCACAATGCAGCCCTTTGTTACCGTGACACCTGGCTATTCATCTCTAACGCAAATGTGTGTTTAGTAATAACCTGCGAGATGAATAGTTTGGCGTTCAGGTAAATAAAGAAAAAATTAAAAACAAATCACTGCTCCAGTTATACTTCAGCAGATTATAAATGGAGCGTCGGAAAAATGTGGAAAATCTGCTTCCTAGAATACTGTTCTGTACACGTACTGTGGGTACAGAAACGGCTTTAAAGAGCACGAGGAACGCTGCGCTCACGCCGACCTGTGTGGACAACCCTGAGGACTCCTGGCTCTCCGGAGGCCACACCACATACTGCACGGCTGTGATTTGGCCCTGGACAGCCAGCCGCCGCCTCTCCCGGTACTGCAGGCTGTGTAGCTCTCGCTGCAGCTCGCTGGCACCAATGACAGGACACTGAGCTAAAAGAGACGAGATATTTACAGGCTTGTGTCAGTATTAATGACATTCTCAGACTACAAAGAATGAACAAAGGATATAATGCTGCAGTTGCGTCTACTTTTTATTTGCATGAAAGTGCAAAATTTTATCTTTAAGGATAGAATTGTTTGAAGTGTGAACCTAATGATTTTTTGAGCACAGTAAGGATCTGTGTGGCAATGTGGTGAACAGGGCACCTGCACCACTGGAGAGCGTCTGGGTGAACACTGGCGGCGATGGGGGGTAGCAGTAGTGGCCGCCGATGACGGCCTTCTTCAGCATCACGCTCTCCTTCAGAGTCTTAGTCCACTGGATGAAACTCTTCACTTTGGAACTGGTCACGTACGGTTGCCCTTTGTGAAACCCTGGAACCAACAGGACCAAGTAATGCAGTCAACACTACGGCCAAAGTGGGCCACAACAGCATCATTAATCTGTTTGTACATATTTAGTTTTTTACTTGTACACTTTTTCTTCCCCCCCCCCCCCCACGAATTGATCTATTTCCTACATCCCTAATAAATGAAATCTTTTTCCTTTCTCAGAAACTGGAAGACGGAAAGGTATATTTTTTTCCATTAGCCTCTCAATAAAGTGACCTTTACTTTATGCAGTTAAAATTTTTGGACTCCTGTTGTGTTAATGCTGGGTTTTACCGGACTGCAGTTTCCTGGAAACCGTCTACATTTTAATATTTGAACTATTTATACAGGTTAAGGGAAAGCACAGAACAAGGTTTGCCCTGGGACCCTTATCTACAAATTAAGGGTCTTTGATTACTAAGTTACCAGCTTTTACAGTTGTGGGTGTTGCTGCGTTTAAGTGACCAAAGACATAACACAAACCTGTAATGAATATTTGAGTCTCGCAGGAGCTCGTGAGGTACGGGAACGTGCCGGCCTCCCTGCGCACTCTCATCTGAGTGCACACCAGGTATGTCACTGGAAAAGGGGAAAAGCCCACATTTTACTGCTGAGGCAATATGAGCTGTGAGGTAGTCATAATGACACAGGAGACAAAGGACAAAAACATTACACGTTAGAGGTTCACCTTACAGAAAGTATATAATTGGTCTTGCATTTCACAGACATGTGACACAAAAGGGACAGAATGGACCCAGTAAAGCAGTAATAATTGAGTGAAGTTCAGAAAAAAAAAAACCCCATAACAGAACACCGACAGCGCTGTATATAAACCCTGGGCTTGCAGATTTTACTGCATAATAAAGGATGCAGTATAAGTAAGACAAAGAGGAAGTTACTTGGATATATTCCATAAAATATTTCTGGTTGCGATGAAGCAAATATCTCCAGAATAAAGGGAACATCTGAGGTGCCATCCACAGCATGAACCCAACGGTATGTCCAGTACTTTTCGGGCACTGAAAAAAGAAGGAAAAAAGAATTATGGTTTTAAAATCAGCACTTTTGCTTGTGTGCACTTTTGACAAACTTGAAAAAATATATTAATTGCATAAATTCTGCAGCAGGACAAATTGTAATGTGAATATCAAGCTTCGACAAACGCATACAGAAAATATCGTTTTACTAGGGGCACTTTTCTACTTCATCTGAAAAAGCCTTAGTTACAGAAGTAAATGTCTTAACATCTGAAAATATGAACTGAATTAAGTTGAGAGAACAACGCAGAAGCCAAGTGACCAGCTAACCTGAGTTACAAAACACTCAGCTGCTACCCTGGTTAGCCATTAACAGCTCTTACAGGCCCTCGAGCTGAATCTATTGTTTGTCATCAGCAATGTCACATTCAAACTCATTTTCCATTTGACAAAGTAAGTGTGTGGAACTTGCTATTTATCTAAGATGAGATTACTTCAGGACTTAAGTGCTAGGGGGTAAAAACGCTCCCCTCAGGAGGCAAGCGGTTCATACAATACGTAACGTGGACTGTTCACAGAGGTGAAAGAGAGGAGTCATAAGCAAAATATTCAATACTCTGTCCAACTGGTATAAAGAAATTCTGATAATTTGTTCTAACTGATGTGAAATTTATTTACTTTCGCAGTATTGCGACACCGCCGGCCCCGTCCAGATTCCGTTCCAGTGCCACCCACGTCGTAAAGTTCGACCAGTGGATAAGATAAGGAGCTGCACTCCACGCAGGAGCCGTCGGGCAGTGAGCTTTTGTCCGTACGTCATGTTTCTATACCTGTGCTCCCCTTGTTCTTGACCCTCTCGCACCGCCCCACGAAAGTCACCAGGCCAATGATGTCGCAGAACGAATCAGCTGGCAAACTTTCCAGTTCAGAACTGAAAAAGGAAAACGGGTTTTAACTAAGGTGCTGGCCATCAGACATGTGCACAAAACGCCAGTATGATCACCAGTAACAAGCGATACTCGCGCGGTAAATTTCATCTGTACACGGAAACAGCGCGACGGGCCCTTTCTGTGAGTCGGTACATAAAACCCAATTGAAAATAAGAGCTGAAGGAAGGTTTTTGTACACAAAGGCTTGATGAGCGTTTTAGTTAGAAACATTTGGAAATACGGCATTTCCTGGACTAAGTTGCTCTGGAGTAAGAATTACATGTGGCAAGTATTTTAAGCCCCCTGTAGACTGACTGAAGGCGGATCGTGCAGTGTACACTCAGGTGGATATGCCGCTTCCTTCAGTAATGCCTTATATTTCTATTCAAAATAAAACGTTGCTTGCATATGAGTGGTTGAAAAAACAGTAGCACACACGCCGTTTCATTAGTCGTAGGAAAACGTGGACGTAAAGAAAGAGCAGCCCATACATACATTTTGAAACATTTGTGTAAAGTGTGAACTATCAAATGTACTGTGACAAATTCTGAACACGGGGGTCCAAGTCCTGCCAGTATCACTTGATCTGTTGAAATCACTGTCTTCACTATCGCTATTAAACAGTTCAGCTATTTCTGGTGGGTGGCAGATCGGCGATTCCTGCTCATTGTTACCCAGTGTATCGTTCAACAATCTTCCCATTTGAAATAATCAGGGAAGCTTTTTCAGCTTTTTAGGCAGATCGCGACTCTTTTGTAATCAACTGCCAAAACCACCGGTTTGGACGTTATGGTTTACAGCAGAGTACCGGAGTACACGTCACACCGGGCCTTGAGGTGAGAAAGCAGTCGCAACTTGTAGTGTGGAAAATACGGCATTTGGAAGACAAACACATTATTTACTAAATGGTATTTTCTTTATTCTTTCATTTTCTAAAAATGTTGTCTTGCGGTGCTAAAGTGACCCATATTTAAACTCATAGTTGTGGTATGGCAGTGAAATGTACCCAGTCACAATAGGAGTGAGGGATGGCCTGATTCAGCTCACTCCCACAGCGTTTGCAGCTCACGTCTGGCGTTTTGTGACGAAAAACAAGACGACAAAAGTCATACACACAGTCGTTGGGCACCACTGTACAGTGCTTCAACAAGGGGGCTTGAACTGAATGGAAACCACACCTGGTAGTGAACTGGTAAGTGACACTGGGTAGACTCCACTGTGGCTGAACAGTCCTGGGGGGTATTACCATGATGGCGGCTACAGGATCCCGGGGATTTAGACATATCTCTGTAAGTTTAAGAGGGGGGAAAAAAAAAAAATCATTATGGCAAACTGAGACTGGGGGGGAAAAATTGCTTTTTTACCATGAGCTGCACAAGGAATTACTGGACATCTATTAAATGTTGTATGACACCAACAGCGGGAGGGTAGCTCACTACCTACTGAGGAGAACACTCTCATGCGTGGGTCTCCGAGACAGGGTCGGGACCTGTTCTGGTAGCTCTGTTTCACTGTGTAGTTCTGCAGATAGACAACAGTGCCCACATTGAGCCGGTGGTACCACTCAAGACATAGTGCGTTCCACAGCACCATGGACATGGAGCCACTCTGATCAGCAACCTCAAAGTAGGCCTGGAACATAAAAAAATAAATAAATAAAAAAAAACTCAACAAAAACAAAAATAAGAAGCCAGCTCTTACATTGAAAATAATTTTTAAACTTGATACAAAACCTAAATTTCACCATGTGGATCATTTGTGCCCTGACACTTGCTGGTTCATACTTCACCCCCCGAGCAAGGCCCTCATGCCGAGTTTCTCAACAGAAATTAATAGTGAGTCAATTAGCAACAAATTAATAGTCAGTTTACATTCATTTAGCCAACGGATGCCTTTTGTTAAAATAACTTACAATGTTAAGCGGTGATATACCCATCTACAGGGCTGGGTAATTTTTCCTGGAACAGTTCAGTTTAAGCCCAGGTGTTTCAATAATAAATAAAATACATTCCAAAATCAACCTGTAAATGATATCTCATAAGCTGGAGATGCAATTACCATTATGGCATGAACTTTGAAAATTCCCCCACACTCTGCCTTTTTTTTTTTTTTTTTTTAATATAAAACGTGAAAGTGTGAAAAATCAGCCTCATTTTTAGCCATAACTCGGTAAAGTGTATTCAGTAACATTACTTGCAGACACAAACACATGTCTCAGGGTTTACCTGCACCTTGTTATTGTGCTACAGCAGGAGGAGGCACTTGAACCCGCCACCTCCGAGTCCAGTGACAGCAGCTGTATCCCCTGCGCTGCCCTCTTCCCCACATTAACACGAAATGCAGGATGTAAAGCCGCGCTGTGCAGCGTGCGAACCGCCAACTTTACACTAGTTCAGCTTATGAACACAGCTGTCACTATCTTGTTTGTAATTTCAAAGTCATATACTCTGACATATATTCTGATGTACAAAATCATTAAAATTTAAAGAATTTTAATAACCTAGATGTTCCTTTAGTTATTTATGGGTGAGATGGTGTAAAAACCTTGAACAGAAGCTAAACTCAATAAAAAGCACTGTAGAAACCTTTTGACTTCACAATTACACATTAACCTCAAACTACATTAAAATTTTAAGCCAACCTAAAATGAAAATAGTGACTGGTGACCATTAACATAAATACCATTTGTCACATTCTTACCACCTTCAACTGCCCATGTTTACATCTCGATGGCAACTATGTTTCTTCTTACTCACACCTTTAGAACCACCGAGACCAGCGAACAGCAGCTATACGCTGTAAACACAGTAAAAGTGGGTCGAACCAGGTGCCCAGCACTGTTGCTCATTACTGCCACCCAGTGGCGCAGCAGGTGAACACAGGTCATGTTTGCTCCGCTACACAGCAAACCGGCTGCAGATGTAATCGCACAAGTAAGAAAACGGAAAAGGTGTATTTTTAAACATGAGTAACACGAAAGTTTATAAAGAGAACTCGGTATGCAAAAGGGAAGAGCTACCCAAAGACGCTGCCAGATTTGAGTAATGTGTGTTTAGGGTCAGTATATGCCACACATGACTGGTTCCTCTTATTTCAGAGCGGGAAGAATGTCAAAGGTGGCATCACTCACCTGATATGGGAAGTCAATTTTCATCTCCAGTTTCCCATAAAATCGTAGTCTTGATTTGTGCATAATGCGGACGAGGAGGGGCAGGTGCCGATATACATTCCCAAAGGAGTTTTCCAGATCACAGAGACGGATTGTTTTTGATACTGTTGGTAAACAAATAACAATAACATTCATTAATGCGCACACACACACAGACACACACACACACACACACACACACACTATGGGCAACTTAGAGTAACAAATTAACCCGAAACACGTCTTTAGACTGCAGGAGGAAACTGGAGTGCCGGGGGAAACGAAAAGCACAAGTGCTACCTGCTGTGCTCTTCAAAAAAAAAAAAAAAAAAAATATATATATATATATATATTTTTTTTTTGTGTAATTATCGACACCTTCATTTTCTTGCTGCCACCTTGTGCTTACCATCCAGCACCACATCCTGGGGGGGAACCTGGGGGACCCACATGGATCCGTGTGGATCTTCATTGTTCCACAAAGACAGGTAATGCTTTCGTGCAGTCTGAATGGGTGCATCACGCCTCTGTGGGACAGTCACATTCCCAGGATTCTCCTCTGTGGACCAAACGGGCAAAGAGTCCACGTCTGTGACGCAAGGCAGAACGGTCGAGCGCTCGGCCACAACCTCCACCTTCTCTATGCAGATGGCGGCGTGTCCGAGCTTCTTCTCGTCGTACACAAAAGAGCACTGGTCCACGCGGATGTCCACACCTGTCCTGAGGGCGTTCTTCTGAACCAGGCTGTTGAGATGAGGCGCCAGGCCACACTTGGCCCAACACGCCCCGTCTGTGATGGTCACGTCGTAGCTGTAGCTGTCAGCATTTCTGGAGGGCGCTGACTGGAGCTCGCTCAGGTACCTCTGGAGCTCAAGCACGGCAACCACCCCGACACCGTCCACTCTCAGCCTGTGGGTCCTGGCCGCCAGCAGTTGCCCAAAGGCACGACAAATGGGAGATTTCGGGACGAGGCCACTCCAAGACTGCGCCGAGGAGCCGCTGTCTTCAGCCATTTTCTACTCTGAAAGAACCAATACCAGCGTATTATGAACTGCACTTATGTGAGCTATTAATCGTACTAGTTCTGTTACAAACAAGAAGCTGATACTTCATTCATTTGTTGCTTATTTGTCACTTTTATCCAAAGCAGCTTTCTGTAGTTTTCTGGAGCGTTTCAGAGTGTTTGACCTTCCTGAGAGCCGGTATCACCGAATAGGGCTCAGACCCACAACCTTCAGGTAACAAATGCACCATCATCATTATTATCATCATTATTATTATTATTATTATTATTATTGCTGCAGCAGCAGCACCTCGGCAACCTTCAGGTTAAAAGTTCATTTTCGAAAAAACTATTATTTAAAGCGAGTCGGAGCAGTTTACTAAATAAAGTAATTCGGGGGGGGGGGCTGGTTAGGGGCACTACAGCAGTGGACCTGTAAGAATAAACATCCACAGACAAACTTGGCGGGTTTGCGTTCACTAGCAGCAGCAGCAGCAACAACAACAGTGATACCCGAGTGAGACGGCGGTCAATGTTCCTCCAGGTGATTTACCGACCGGAGCCGAGAGCTTCACTCACCACAGCAGCGATCGATATGGGCAGCAAAACAAGACGCTTTCATTATTTACGTTTGTATGTCAGCGTCAGTCGTCGGCAACCGCCTCTTCCGGCTGATATTCACACACATTTCACAGAGACCGCCTTCATCAAACAAACTCAAACTTCATGTCTGAAATAAATAACGTGATAAATACTTATGCAAAAGACAACCGCACTGGCCGAATGTAGAAAAGCGAATGATTTTTAATATCGCCGTGAACGCGGCGGCGACGGCGGTACATTTGAACTGTCGCACGTTAAAGGCGAGGTCGGGATTTCCGTCTTTCTGTCTGCCGGCAGAAAATGGTTCCGCCGAGACTCGTCGTACAGCGGCGTTATTCGCTCTCCGCTGAAATTTACATTTAAAAATAGCAGTATTGCACTTTTACGACTTTACATAATAAAGATATTTGGTGAAAGAATACTTTCCCAGACTATATGTCAATTTAATTAAGTCAAATCAGCTACGTTTATTGTAAGAAGATGAACAAACCGGAAAAAAAACAGAAAGTACCGAAGTACCGAATTCCTACATAATAAAACACACAATTTAACGACATAAAATTCTAACAAAAAAACTTTACCTTTTACTTGACTAAAAAATAAAATTTCATAGTTCCTGGACCTGGAAAATAAACAAGCAAACACACCACTTCTTGCAAAGTAAAAGGCTAAGGAAAAGGGTCGAAAACAGTTCAGGCTTCCTGCAAAATGAGAGTCCTGAAGAAACTCAGCCAAAGTTCCTAAAAAGGAAGTTAGACATCACGGTTCTTGCAAAATCAAAAACAAAAAAAAAACAAAAAAAAAAAATAGGGTGAATGTGGTTAATTATGTAACCATGAATTATTTTGTTCCACTAAATGTAGCAGCTCTATCACGTTGTATGACTATAAGGATGTTTATGTCCCGCCTGCCCAGTAGATGGCCTTAAAAACCCTTAAAACGCGAGCGAAAAATCGTGACATTTTTAGTTACATGCGGAACAGATATTTTTCGCCCCAATAATTCGCACTGTATCTACATGCTAAAAAATAGTAATTTGCATCCTTTCTGATGCTTATGCTAACAAGCACATTTCCACAGCATCATTTCACACAGCAAAAACGAACAGCCTGCAAATCAGAACTTTAAAAAAGTCATGCATCAAAACAAAGAAGTGGCATGTCCTACACGGCCGTGGAAAATCATTTCGTTAAAGAGAATTATTTAATTTTGCTTTTTTAGACAGGCACATTTCTTTGCTACTTAACACACAGTGTTGCCGCGAAGCCGCTCATTTGTATGAATTATCAGTTACATAAATAGTGAATTAAGGAATCAGCTTCCGGAAGCTGCACCGTGTTTCACCGCCTTGTTGGAAGGCCGCTAGCTTGTGGTCTGAACGTTCAGGGTTTGAATCCCACCTCCTGCTGTAGTACTCACGACCAAGGAAATTACTCCGAATGGATGAAGTAAAATTCACCCTGCTGGATAAATCAGTGTAAATGGATCGTGTGCAAACCGCACATAGTGAGACTGGAGAAAAGTGGCCACAAATGACCAGCGTTTGGCCCTAGCAGAGCCCTCCCACTGCCAGGAGAGTGAAGTGAAGCAGACGTCTCACCGTTTTCACTGGGGATAAAAGCAGTTTTTCACAATGTGAATTTTGCTGTTAGTCAGACAGTCTTTCATGACCAGCACTTTAGAGTAACTTCTTTTCCATTGTGGAGATGGATGAGCAATGTGCCACACTTCAGTTTTCACAACATTTATCCATCCATTATCAACAGCTATACTCTGTCCAGGGCCACAGCGGTCAGTAACTGGGCACTGGGACCGGACCATTTTTTAAGTTACATCTGTATAAAAGTATACAATCGAAAGCAGGTTTACTTTCTTCTCCACACAGCTGTACATACGTGGTTCCCAATAAAGTTGCACAGAGCAGCAGATTACAGCTGTCAGTTTGCACTTCAACTTCCTACTAGGAGTTTGATTTCAAATCCAATGTGTCAACACAGCAAAAACTATTTAAATACTTACGGACTGCACTGCAAAGGGGTAAAAATAATGTACGCTGCTTTGGATGAAAGTGTCAGCTAAGCATTATGCAGAAAACAAACAAACAAAAAAAAAACATAACAAGTGCAGAAGTTGCCATGTTTAAATATTTATTTACCAAAGATACCACATTATTAAGATTGAATAAAAAATTAAATACCACTGTCACAAAGATAGTATCCAAGCTGTTTCAGCATGTAAACTTTTATTTTTTAGAATTTCTTTTAAAACAATATAACAATATGTTAAAGCTTATTCTGATGGTATATTTACAGCGAAAAACACACCTTACAATATGTCGACTTTGTGCAACACAAATTTGCTCAGCCCAAAAAATATAAAGACTGCGCCTCCCCCAATAAGACACTTCAATAATTATTCTATTACAAAATATTTCTGTTTTACTTTTAAATCATAGAGTATTTTTAAAATGTATTTCAAACTATTTGACATCATATAAAATAAACCACTATTCATTATATGTATTTTTTGTACATTTTATCATACAGTTTGTACAAGGTTTATTCTGCTGTCTCACAGCAGAAATGGCTGTTGTTTCGTGTTAATCAATTGTTTTTTTAAACAGTGGTACATGCTGTGGGTCACGACTATCAGTGTGGTTTTCTCCCATGGAGCCACCCCCCGTGAACAATTTGACAGGACTGGACAAACGGAATTCGCCTCAGTCTAAAGGGAGTGACTCTTGGTGGAAAACTCCTGATCAAAAGGACCCGGATCATAAAGAAAAGTGCATAACAAAAATTCAGGAACTTTTTTTTTGTTTTGTTTTGTTTTTACATGACCAAGCCATACAGCTTGATCTAGCAGAGATACCACGACAAACACAAGTTAACAATGACATGGAGAATCCATAAAAACTGAAGCACAGCAAAACATTGAAAGTGGGCGGTATCAGTGAGAGCAGTAATTGAATTTGGTGTGAAGGGATGGTACAGTTTTCATTCTTTTCTGCATTTAATTGGAAAATGTGGTGTTTGTGGCTCACTATTATTATTATTATTATTACTGTCACACAGTACAAATGGAGCGAACACATCGGACATTTGCTAGGATTTTTTTTGTTANGTACAGTTTTCATTCTTTTCTGCATTTAATTGGAAAATGTGGTGTTTGTGGCTCACTATTATTATTATTATTATTATTATTATTACTGTCACACAGTACAAATGGAGCGAACACATCGGACATTTGCTAGGATTTTTTTTGTTAAGGGAAGTGGTAATCTATGTACCGCGTTCCTTCAACCGGTCTCGCAATCGCTCCCGTTTCACAATTACAACTTATTTGACATTCTTTACATACTCAATACCCAAACTTGACCCTACACGTCGCTGAGTTACGACACTAGAGCAGTCTGACTCTCGGCGATGCTCTGCCGCTGCAGCGGCGGACATTTTAATAGCACAATGACACTGTAGTGCAGGAATAAAATCTGTGTCGTTCACACAGTTTTTAATCGGAGGATTAGGATTCATCCTCCGTGATGCGATCGGAGGTCACCGAAGGGTCAGATTCGAATGTCGCGGCTCTGATGTTCGCCGGCTTACAGCGGCCGCAGGTCCGACAGATGAAGCTGCAGAAACGTTGTAAAAATGTCTCGTGGCTACAAAACGTGTGAAAAAAGTACTGATGCACAAGGATTGCAGGAATGTCTGATATTTCTGTACAAAAATATCTTTCATTTACACAGTACCTGGTTTCGATGCGTTTTAACCTAACTATCGTGCTTTATGAGAACATCCCGGGCAAAAGCCCGGGTGTGCAACACGTATTTTTGTTTAAAAATATACTAAGATGACACAGAGTGACAGTGTACGTTTCAGCAGCCGTACACACGCCGCCGATCTTGTCACACGGGACAAACTTCACGTGAGAACGGTGAAACTTTGCCTTTGCACTGGCGAGTTACATACTGAGGTGTTCTGTGGTGCGAAACAAACTCTAAATGAAGGGAATAAAAGTCAAGAGAAAACAGTAATGCCTTTTAAAACTCTGCACTGCTGACAAAGTTCAACTTCAGTCACTGCCGAATGCGCCGTTACACATCCAGAAGAAACAGCACTTCTTTAAATTAGCTTCTGCTGAGGAATTTATCACTTTCAATTTACGCAGATCCTCTACTGAGATTTCAAACCCGACCTACTTGGAAAGCATACGTGTTTGTTTTAAAGAATGCTCACAAAAGACGTTTTTTTTTCTTTAAATATACTGTACAGAGAAATACAAAACATAAAAATAAGGGCCATTGCATGAAAAGGAGGTATTTCAAGTGCAGTGTGTATCTTTGTTCCTGAAATTTGGGAAGAGCATCCAAGAATGTGTAATACAGCAACAACTACGAGTTCCTAACGATACAAAATCATATTCTGACATAAAGAGCACAGAAAATAGAAAAAAAAAGTCAGTTTAAAAAAAAAAAAAAAAAAAAAAGACGCTCGTTCATAAGCGGTGAATATTGGAGCATCATGTCCGAACCGGCGTGTCATTTCCTCCCACAACTTCCTGTCCGTGCAGAGATTTACATACAGCGTGGGCACATTTCAAACACAGAACGCAGAGTGAACAGATCCGAACGATTTAATCACCTCCACGTTTCCTTCCGATTAAGCCCTGTACAACAACATTAAATAAAGTTAGAAAAAATATCATAGTTATGTAATACTTTGCAGAGACTAATGTTTGCAAACAAAAACCTGAGGAAAAGAAAGTTTCTCAAAGTGAAGGTTCATGCAATCATTGCAAGACAAGAACAACGCACTTCTCACGAGCTGCTCGCCTCCGTCCTCTTTTCCTTAAATCCTTTGTATTCAAGCATAATGAGCAAATCTTCTGTGCATAGAGAACATGATTCCATTAAGGCTACACACAGTGTCATCAGGAGATGACGCCCGAGTTTCTCCGAGTTTCCACGCTTCCGACGCCAGTCACGCTCTTCTCCAGACACGAACAATGTTTCTTCCGCCCGAACCGGCGTTCTGTCCTTGGCCAGCGAGCCGACTCCACGCAGCATCACACTGCGATGTCTTGCAGCGCAACGAGAGACCAGAGAAATGTGACTTTCTTAGCATCCCGCTTGGTTAGCTTATTCTGCTCAGATCTGAACACCTCTGGACTCTCGTGTGATAAACATGAAAAGTATGAATCACTCCAGCTTCTTAGTGCGTTAGGGACTCACTGCTGCGCGCAGAGATTTCGCCATCGTTTGGAGGGATGCGCCACCTTTTGACCATATCTCTGGTCTTTTTTAGCTCTGATCAAGCTGGTTCTCATAATCAATTTATTTTTGCTATTTTGTTATTGTACCACGTCTTTCTTTCTGCTCTAATGTGTGTTTAGAAGCTCCTTTTAAAGGGGCTGTTTCAAATAAAATGTATTATTATTGCTGCTCAGATTTTTCCTGTTGATGAATATGCTGGGGGGGCAGGGGGGGGGGGGGGG
>UFQX01005219.1:2835-89623 GCA_900497675.1 Arapaima gigas | reverse complement strand
AAAAAAAAAAAAGGGGGGGGGGGGGGGGGGGGGGGGGGGGGGGGGGGGGGGGGGTGAGGACTGCCTGCATCGATGGACTATAATGGTTAATTTGGCCAAAAAGCATATTTGACCTCACAGTTTACCACATTCAGCCCTTTCCGCTTTAAAGGTAAAACCATGTGTATTTTCACAAATAACAATTTTTACATGTATTTCAGCATCCACTCCGTGCTGCTCTTATGCTGAAGTCAGTGATGGGCTGGTATGAAGACAGTCTGCATCTCTGCTTCACCTGTCACACTGCTCTAAGTCAACACAGCAGTCACTCACCCGCGTGTAAGACCTGCTGTCCTTCAGTGTGTGAAGTACGCTTGTACCTCATGTTACGGAGTTATGAATTTTTGAAGACTCAAACAATCCAAGTTTATATATTCACTTTCTACTAGGTTTTCCTCACTGTTCTTCTTTACTGGTTTTTAAAAAAAATTTCTCTGGTGCAGAGGAAAAATGGCCTGCATTTCTGCTTCCTTCCATCAGGGGGCAGTAGAATGCACGAGGAGGGGCAGCTTTTGTGTCGCTTTTATAGATGGATTTCGTTTAGTTATTAATGATAGATAAAGCACAAACTTACAGAGAGAGCTCAGGAAATAAATAGAGGACCGTGCCTATTATTCCACTTCTTGATGGTTAGGGATAAGTGAGCAGATTCTGACAAACGTGTTTCTGTGATCAATCAGTCACTAACACGGGGCCAGTGGAATAGAGTCGGGCTTTTTTGGGCGAAAATGCGTGTTAATACTTTCTGCAACTCACTGGACTTTCACGCTAGTTTATTCTCACGTGGGGCCTGAGGCACAGAGGTGACATGTGAAGTAACACAGCACCGGTCTTGTGTGTACATTTTATAGTTGTTGTTCTATGAAATATTGTGTCTTTTAATATAATATTTTTATTTTCAGTCATTTCAATTTAGAAATAAATGTACTGTTGCTTCATGTTAATAAAAGCTAATAAAATAAACTGGTGTCCCACCCACTGTGTATCCTGACTCACACTTGAGGTTCACAGGATAAAGGAATACTGATGCCCTGAATTTTATGAGCTTGTCGAAAACAGAATAAATCCCTTAGAGGGAATTTTCAGTTCATTACAACTTCATCTCATGGTTTTAATAAATCCCAATCCATGAATAAATCTAGAGCTGAAGCTGTATTGCTGAGTTTTTACTGACGGTGGAGAAGTGAACTTCCGAGTTACGAACACACTTCAGGTCTCAGTTGTATTCGTAAGCTGAGGTACAAGTGTGCAGCGTGAGAGCACTTGGCTTCATTACAGCCTCAAAATCCGCAACGAGAAATGAATTGCTCATTATGCCGAGCAATTTATGGTTCAAGTGAGTGACACCGGTGCTCCTGCCAAACCGAAACGCACCGTTTTCATCCCCGCTGAAGTGGTCGCTGCCTCTTGGTTGCTCGCGGTCAGGCGACGGCAGGACGTTCAGTTTAAATGACGCCGTGATGTTAGAGCGCATCAGTGAAACGGGAACAACGCACACGGCACTCGGCAAAACATTCATCCGTGGTACCTGCTTGCAACCGGACACAGACGGTAGCTCTTCAGTTTCAGTCCACAAACGTACAGGTTTCAAGGTGGGTGCCATCAAGTGCTTTGGTGGACCACAGCTTGGGGTTGCAGAGCTGCTAACCCAAGCAGGCGGCTTCAGCCTGGGATTCACAGCCGTGCAAAATACAAAAGCAGAACTGTGAGTCAATACAAAGGCAGTACCTTATTCAAAGTAAGGCCACTGCGAGGCAATTACAAGTTTTCTGGGCTTTTCGCAGGACGGGGGCTTTGGCCTGGTGCACCGAGACCCACAGCAGGGAGCTGGGTGGCCCGACTTCCTCGGGCATCCTTCTGTGTCTCCGAATACACAGCGGTCACACATCCTGAACATCCTCAGTCTCCCGGGGCTACCGTGGGAGCATGTTCCGGAAGTCCGAAAGGCTACCAGTCTGGTTCTGGGAATGCCGATGCTGCTGCTGCAGTTGCTGTGGCTGCTGTTGTTGCTGTTGCTGGATGTATCCCATAGTGCTTTGCTGCGGGACGTGAGCGGGATGGAACAGGGCTTGAGACTGCATCTGCTGGCAAGAAAACACAAAACAAACCTCAGTGACCATCGTCTTACACACCTTTCAGCATGCAAGAGTGTGTGTGTGTGTGTGTGTGTGTGTGTGTGCGCGCGTGCGCATGCACTCCCTCAAAGTTGGCTCGCAACTGCTTTATTGGCTGCAATGTGCACAGTGAGTCTCTAGGAGGCGCTAACTGAAAGATGTTGGGAGGCCCGGCATGGGGACTGAAGGGTGAGGGGGCACCTGGAAGAAGGACTGAGACTGCTGCAGCTGAAGCGGGTCCTGTGGCGCCTGACCTGGCGTCAGGTACGCGGTCTGCGCCTGGTGCGAGATGAAGCTGTTGTGAGGGATCACGATGGGGGATGTAAAGACAGGCGAGGGCACGATGACGGTGTTGCAGTTCACCTGCTGCACAGGCAGTGGCGGCACCATCATCTGCTGCTCCAGAGTGTATCTGCAGAGAGAGCGTCGTCATGGCAACGGGTGCTTGCATACATATCGGCTTTCTAAGAGCAAAGTGTCTGATAATGTTTGTCTGGAACACACTATATCCTGCAAAGCCATTCTTTAACGCAGAATCCAGAAACCTTATTTCACAACAACAGTAACTGAACAAAACAATATTTAGTCATCTGTCCAACACACGGTTGTGGTGATCGGGAGCCTACAATGGAAGCACAGGACACGATGTGGAGAATACCGATGTGGGACGCCAGCCGATCACAGATAACAATAATCGATAGGCTATGAAACTGCCTCGGGTGGGATGCCGGGCGACCACACACATGCACACACTCGTTCACTCTGTGGGCAAATTAAAGTGACCAATTAACTTGAAACGCATGTCTTTGGACTGCGGTAGGAAACCAGAGCGATAATAGAAATAATACATTTTCTTTTTAGCCAACTTCTGGTCAAAGTGACCACTTAAGCTGAGCAAAGTGCTGAAAATCCAGGAGCACTGGGGTGAACTCACTTGGTCTGCGACATGGACGTGCTGCACAGGGAGGTCTGCACATTGGTGTTGCTCTCTGGCATCATGGTCTGCATTGGCTGGTTGAGCAGCATGCTGTGTGAAGGAGAAGCACCTGCTTAGTGTTAAAAGCACAACTCTGCAGTATTTCTCACAAAGCACAAGGAAGGTGGAGGCCTTTTCTGTCCAAAAAGTGCCAATTGATTAATGAATCTGGGTGAGTTGTTGAGCAGTTCAGTTTATATATTTGTCTTTGGAGTGAAAAGTTGATGTAAGTGTGCTGTAATTGTTATAAATCAGTTGCTAAATCACTGCAGCTCAGTGAAAAATCACTCCCGAGAACAAAGGTCAGGTGCCAGGTCTAAGAAAGAAATGATATTTACCGATGTTTTTAAATAAGTAGTTCCTTGAGATTTAAGGGATAAACAGGAACAAAATGCTGCCGTGTAACACATGACGTTTGTTGACTACCTGCAAATTCTGGAATGTACATGTGTGTTAGCAGGTCGCTGCCAGTGCGGGTCAACCTGCTTCTCGCTCCATGAGTCAGCTATTCTAGGTATGTGGGACAGGAGCGACGAGCTGCACCGTAGCTGTCCGTCGTGGCTGAAGTCCCCATCGAGGTGTCTTTGGCTGACGTCTTGCAGGGGGCGCCCGCTCGTCTGGGAGAACATCATGGGGTTGCTGTACAGCGGCATGGTCAGGCTAGTGTGGGTCTGCACCGGCAGGCTGACGGCGTGTGTCTGGGTGGAGCTCCTCACGGGACGTGGGTGTGTCTGACGGACGAGACACACAGTGACCAGGTCACTTTCACCTCGTGCTGCACCTCACCCATTTATTCATGCACTCAGATGCACAGCTGGAGTCGTTCAGAACCCCTCATTTAGGGCTGACTTTTTGGTTTAAGCTGATGAGCCTCAGGGATGGTGACCAACAAAGCATTTAATATCTTGCCTCTCTCTCTCTCTCACACGCACACACGCACACGCACACACACACACACACACACGCACACGCATGCACCCAGCCAAGTTCTGCACATACGCAGGGACCGGTAAGGCATCAGTGCTGCTGACTCTTTCACCAACTTTACAGTAAAAAACAATGATTAATAGATACAAATCAGTTTAACTGATTTGTGATCAATTGATGCAAATTTATTACACATTTTTTAATATTACCTTTTTTAAAACCTATTCTACACTGTCTTAAATTACAGTTCAGAAATAGATGTTCTCAGCACATATCAGTAACAATATATCATTTTTCACATTTTTAGTGCTATATGAGCAGTGCTTTCATATTTGGTTACATCTCACCCTCTGCTTTATTGGTAGTCTTGCTACGCACCAAATATAAATATTATATTGCACTACGGGTGGTACTGAGTTTGAAAAAAAAAAACTCGTGGCTCTCGTAAATCCTGTCCAAATGGCTGCCCTAAATATCGCTTTTCAACACAAAACCAAAAGCAAACCAAAACAACATTTCTCATTCAGTTACACAATAATTCCGCGCCTATTCTAGCCTCTGTGGTGAAAACCGACGTTCCGCTTCAGTCTGTTTTCTGCTGTAAAACAAAAGCCAGCTGGGTGTGTCATTACAGCGCTTGTGCTGCTTGAACAGTCAGTGCGTCTGTTCAATATTCATTACATCATCTTTACTGTGAGTCACCTTTGACATTTCTGTCGACCCCCTCCGTGTGTGTTTGGCTGTGGCGGGTGGGCTTGTTTGTGTAAAGCAACCACAAAACTGAGTTCTATCACTGAACTGACCACTACGCTGGCCTATAAACATAAGGAGATGCAGGTTATCCTCAGTATCCCTGCCCACTCACACTATTTTCACACAGGAGAACAAACGTATTATTTATACACCTGTTCCCAGTATACATTCTCCTCACAGAAAGACTATTTTTTACAATTGGGTTTAAGTCAGAGCTCTCCACAGTGTTTTTTAGCCAAACCATGTGCCCACACTTGTCTTGAAACAAAAGTTTTTTAAATGCAAAATCACCTGAAACTGTCCGAACGACGAGGGGAGAAAAGCCCGCTGAACACGAGTGACATCTCTATGCTGTGCATTTCTGTCCAAATGTCATTGCTAAATGCTATATATGGGCATTTTACAGTTATTTGGGGAAATTGGTTGGATTTTTTGGAGGGAGGGGTTGAAACCTCTCTGTTTTTCTGGTTTAAATCTAATTCACAATAACAAATTAGGAACATAAATTGGGGGACAGATATATATTTGTTTACTTTTTAGAGCATGGAAACATCCCACCTGCTTCATCAGGACTCATTCAAAGCGCTTTAACAGCAGCAGCTGTTAAGTTTCTGAACTGCACTGCATTTGGGGACAGCAGTTAGGACGATCACCTTACATCCCCCCTCCTGCTGTAACTTTCCCGAGCAAGGTACTCGCCCCGAGGTGAAATGCCCCAGCTGTGTAGATGGAGAAATTGTCATAAGCTGAGTTCAAACACTGTACCTAACGTAGTGACAGAGTATCTGTACGCGAGACAAGGTTTTGTGTGAAACGCCGGTGAGTGAACTGCGGGGAAGTGCACAACCGTATGCGTTTGGATTACCTGAGCAGAGGATGCGCAGGGGTCCCTCAGGAGCGGGTGGGCTGAGGCACCATGGGGTCCACAGCGTGGCTTCTTGGCCTGGCTGGAGGTCTGCCTCATGGTAGAGGGCTGCGCTGGCGCCACCGGCTGCTCTGGCTGCGGCACCTGGCCGAATCCCACCGACACCGGCTGCAGCAGCATCTGTGGGTGAGCGGGCAGGTGATACAGCAGATAAGTGCATGGACCTGAAACCAAAATTCACCTTGCAGGAATGGACCTCTAGTTGTACCCTTTAACACTTTGGCCAAGCTTGAGATGTCAGGTCCGGAGTCTGATCCAGAAGCATAACGTTTCACACACCATACGCCCTGGACAGGATTCCAGGATTGCTGTGGGCAATCACACACTCATTTGCTCACACACACTCACCTTTGCCTTTGGAATGTGGGAGGAAACCAGAGCACCAGGAGGAACCCAATGCAGATACCGGTGGTGCTATTGGATGTGACTACTATATATAATTAAACAATAAGGGCGGAATTTAAGTGTCACATTCCATTCAAATCGGCTTGCAGTTCAGAATGTGACACTCCTCACCAATGAGACGCAGCTGGCTTCTCTCGGTTAAAATAGTTTTAAAGTTTGAGCTCTTCAGACAAAATTAGTTTAAACCGCTGCCAAGGAGCAGCCTGCCTCCTGTCTTACTAGGGCTCCACCTGAAGACAGATGGCCCTCCGCCTCTCGATCACCTCTGAACGCAGGAAATATTGACTCGCTTTAATTTCTAGATTCCAAATCACTGTGATGAAGGTTCAATGGAAGATGCCCACTTTGTTCCTTAAAGGCGAAGGGACTAATAGTAGCTGCTCTCTTCTGTCCAAGAGGCTGAGTGGTGCTGGGGATGACGCTGCATCAGGGGCATCCCAGTTGGGTCACCTGCAGGTTGGAGCTGTTGACCCGCTGCAGTTGCTCCTTGATGCTGTGTAGCTCCTGCTGCTGCGTCTTGATGTCCGCCTGCAGGACCCGAGTCCTCTCCTCGAGCTGCTCCTTCAGCTGGTGCATGACCCCCAGCGGTGGTGCCTGGAAGTGGTACATCGGCTGCTGAAATGCAAAGGCAACGAGACCAAAGGCAGCTCATCTTAGGTCTCTGAAATCACAACACCTCCATATCTAGTGAAACTATTTAAACACTTCTAGCTACTAATTTTTTAGTTAGTTATCAGTTCATTTATCAGACACTTTTGTCCAAAGCCACTAACAGTGTTGAACTACTTATGGCGATTTACCTATCTATACAGCCAGGTTATTTTTAGTCTATCAATTCAGGACAAGCACCTTCATCAAGGGTACTGCTGCAGGAGGCGGGATTCAACCGAGGTCCTTTGAATGCTAGGCAACGGCTCTATGCCACCTGCTGTCTTACTGCTTCCTCTGGTTAGAGGAAGTGGCTCTGTTTGGGTACGGTTATCGGCAGCACATCTCTCAAACTGACACAAGATCAAGTCAAGCTCGTGTCCTACAGGTTAATTCGCAGATGAACAAACAGCGCTTAGTTTCTTCCTGTCATCATGCCGCCTTATAGTGGCATCATGCAAGCACCGTGTGGGCAGTATTTGGTTGAAGATAAGAGGCACTCAGACCGACATTTGCCACTAATTTACCCCCCATACACCCGATTTCCCCCCAACCACATACTCAGCCATGGTCCGATTGAGAAAATTTGTTAGAAAAAATGTGAACGAGTTAAAACGTTTAAAAAAATAATCCCCTGAAATGAAGCTCTTTTACACAGACTGAGGCAGCAGGTGGCGCAGTGGTTGGAGCTGCTCCCACGCACTCAAAAGACTCAGGTTTGGTTCCCACCTGGGACTTAGGCTGTAGTTCTGTCAAACATGATAGTTGCTCTCAACTGATACAGGAAAAATTGCTCAGCTGTATAAACAGGTAAATCACTGTAAGCAGCTTAAGTCTGTAAGCCAATTCCGAGAAAAAAGGCAGCTTTTCAAAGTCAGTCAAAGCTTGAACACACCTGCCTGATATCAGTTTTTTTAATGATTATATACGTATTAAACTGTAACACTACATATTGAAAAATAACAGGCATGACAGAGAATTCATTATTTGAATCATCTATATGGAGGAAAAATAAGCCTCAGTAGCAAAACTAAAAGAAAAAAGACTCTGTAAAAACTTTCAGTTTTCCTTTTGGCATCAAAAGTGATCACTTTAACAGTAAGGCTCAGTTTTAGTGTACAATAGTAACCTCCGTCATAGAGTTTGCTGTATTGATGGGGAAAACTAATGTCATGCAATGTGAACTTTAAATAAAAAAATCCACTTTCCAAGAAATGGTCAAAGCAGACATACATGATGCTGTAAGTTTATTAAAATAGCCAAGTTCCCAGCAGGCTTACTAACAATTCTGACTGGAACTGTATATTCCAAATTTATCTTATGCTTGGAAAAACTGTACATGTGCACAATAAGGTGCTCGTAGATGGTAAAGCCGGCAGTGTTACATCGCATGCGGGAAAGGAGAGGAAACACCAACCGTGACGGAGTGCTGAGTGCAGGTTGGTGAATGGGGGATGCTCTGCTGCGGCAGCAGATCAGACGAGAAGTTTGGCTGCTGTGCCAGAGTCTGCAGAGAGCAGGCCAATAAAACAGGAAAAAAAACATTAATAACTGTCAAGTGCAGTTTGTTCCCCCCCATCTTATCCCAGTGTTAACTGGTGCAGTTGGTCAGCTGACCTTCGAGCTGCTCGGCTGAATTCTGGATGCGGCCTTTTCGGTTATGACGGGTGCTGACTGCCGTGGCGGTGTGCTGGCTTCTGTGTACCTCACCGAGGAATTTGCTGGAAGATCAAGGCTTACGTTGACAACAGGATCGTCGTGACATCGTTATAAAACTGTTCCCACTGCCGTTGAAGGCTGAAACTGGAGCTACTGGAGCAATTTGTGTAAAACCACAGCACAAATATAGATGTGTATCCTTCAATGTGGTTAAATCAGCTGCATTTCTGCAATGCATAGCTTGTATAGTCATACATTTGTCATTTTAATAAGCAACTGTGGAAACATACAAAGTTGAGTGAATAAAGTATTTATTTCTGTCATTTTTTGCTATATTGCATACATGTTCCTGTTGCCTTGTGCAATTCCTACCAACCTACGTGCCCATCCACGAACGTATGTAATCTACCTACATACGACTCTACCCACTTACCCATCTATCTACCTACCCACCTCTCTACCCATCTGTCCATCTACCCATCCTAAAAGTGCAGAAGATGGCATAAAAGAACATGACATAACTTGTAGAAAACAATACAGACTTTTTTCTTCTCATGCAGTAAATCGGGAGAGTCGAATAACTAGCGGAGAAGGACTGCATCTTATGACTGATCGGCTGTCGTGTTGAGTCTCGAATCAAGTGCTACTCTTGTACCCTGGACCATCAGCTATGCAAATGACTGTGAAGTGAAAAGTCAGCTAGCAGGGGGGCACAAAAGTGTGTTGCTCAGCACAGGTGGTCACTCACATGCCGAGTCGGACATCGCAGTGTGGGATGACCTGCGGGAGCTGTGAGATGACACCGACCGGGTCCCACTCGGATGTTCTTTCGGCGCCTCCGAGGTGGGGTTGATGTCTAGGTAAACGTTGTGATCCTGCTGTGCAACAAGAAAAGAGCAAAAAGGTTCGTAATGGTTCCATAATAATGGAAACAATCCTTTTGCATACATGCTGTACGTTGGTGAAAAACGCAACAACGCCTGCTGAACATTATGCCCAAGAGATGCGTTGTGGGAGTCAGGCGCTATTTAAAGCATGTGAGTTTCAACATAAATACAGCAACTGTCTTCTGTTATTTGTTATCTATTGGTTATTTATTTGTTGGAACTGCACATTTGTTGTGTTTTTTGTGTTTAAGCTGCTGTATGTATGAATAACCCTGCAGGGATTAATAAAGTTAGATCCATTCCTTTTCCAAACAGCATTCCTGCAGGCACATTTAAGTATAGTGCCTGTTTGAATCTTAAGGGCCAAAAGTAACAAAACATTAAAGGTCAGTTTTGTTCCTGCATTATCAGCACAGCAGTTGAGACCGATATAATACACAGCACTTCCTGCACCGCATTAGTTAAGTGTTATGATATTACAAGAGCATCACTTAGGCATTTCTATAAATGAAACCATCCGACCTGGTCGGCGTTTAATTTGTCTTGCCCGTCTGTGAAAAATGTGCGGGCTTAAAAAGTTGTCAAGGCACAGAGAACCTCCTGTTTAAGGAAGATGAATCACCATGGAAACAGCAGAACCGCAGAGTAACACAATATCTGCAGTGCCTTTCATGCAAGAGCTCTTAGGCTAAGAATACGCAAGGATGTATATGTAGGTAAGGTTAATAAAACATCTTATTCCCCACTAAAAGCCAGAGACAATTCTCAGTAAGCTGTATGCATATGACCCCACTTCAAGCAAGGCCACACCTTCACGGACGAGGAGGCCATTTCAGATAAGGTCTCCTTTAGTCCGAACTCCCGTCGTCTCTCTGTCCGTACGTCAGCATAACTGCAAAAGAAGGGGATGGACAGACCCAGTAATTTAAATCAATATCTGTGACTGTGAGTGAAAAAAGATGTATATTCAGACCAACTCCACAGAAGTCCTGGGGAAGGAGGATCTTGCACAGTGCATAGTCCAGTGTTCCTCTTATGTTCAGGCTAGTGGATCAGAACCAGGACCCCGAGCCAGTGTACTGGAGCAGCAGTCACGCGATCCAAAAGTAAACTTTCTAATCAGTTTGCATTTGCAAGCCTTTAGTACCAGTGCATTTACACGTTCTGAAATGTATGTTTACTTTTAAGTATAATGCAGAGAGTCATTCTGCTATAAATTATTCAGACATTCAGGACTTTAAATATGCATAACGGGTAGCTATATATTCTAAATGGACTGCTATAGCTGGCAGGTTGAACTGGATTACCATAAAGCAAGCAGGGAGAAATAGTCCTAAAGGCACGGACACACAGTGCCGTTATCATTTCCGGCCTTTAAAATGTCTATTAAATACGAAACAGCACACTGAACTACTCAATAACTGTATATTAAATTTGGTATGGCTGCAGTAAAAACCCCAAATTTGGGTGGTAGATTCTGATCAGTGGCCTATAAAGCCCAGCATCTGGCCATTCTCATGCATAAATTTCGCCTTGAGGCCATTTCAACTGTAAAATGTCATAATTTATATGAGTATGAATAAAAATAAACACACTTAAAATGTGTGAAATCCATGCCATAATTTGAGGAGAAATGGCAGGACTGCGCTGCACAGTGAGCGATGTAGAACCTACCTGACCACAGTGTGTGTGCACACAATGAACTCGGGCTTGGAGTTCCACTGGTGGTATGTGATGTAGTAGTGTGTCTGCAGCCAGATCCACTGCTGGCCTTTGGTCAGGAAGCGATAGTAGCAGGACTTGCCCTTCCCACACTGCATCACTTGAGGGAAAACCAAAAAAAAAAAAACAACAGCATATTAGTGTGGCCTCATAAAGGCGTGTGGGCCACATGAATTCCACAAAATTCCAGGTAGTCATTTAAAAAAAATATATCATCAGTCTTACCCCATTACTCTGCCCTCCATTAACTTTTCAACCTTGCTCCTTGCCACATGGCGCGGCAGAACAGATTTCCCTCCACACTATTTCCTCCAAAAGCCGCCAATCGCTCTCGACCTTGCCATGCATGTAAAGTGTAACCACCTGTGCAGTTCTACCCTGTCATGCTGCCTCTCGCAACACACAATGGCCTCTGATGCCACGCTAACCATGTGAACGCAGGTGAGTGTCTTCCAGCTGCCCACCTCCATATGCTCCTGCTCAAGTCTCGATTGGTCATGTCGACTGTCTGCCTCAAGCGTTTATCTCGTTTCTTATCATTTTTCAGTAAAACGCGGGGGAAAAGAAAGCTGTTCTGTCTGAGTGCTGAACAGAAGAGACAGATTTGTGTGTATCAGTGTACAGTAACAACCCTTCAAAAACACAGCAGGCAATCTGTGTTTGTTTAGTGAATGCTTTACTCAAACTGTGTGTGTGTGTGTGTGTGTGTGTGTGTGTGTGTGTGTGTGTATATTTATATTTCACACACCCCCACCCACTCACACACAACTGTATATTGTGATGCACAAATGGATTATCTGTCGTGGCCATGCTGTCATACCCCCTTTAAGTTTCGAACCCCAGCTTCTGTGTTAATTTTCTTATTGATAAGAACATTAGCATTTTACTGTTGCAGTCTATATTCAAATTTTACTTTTATATGGACGACCCAAAGGAGGAATTTTGTTGTCTTTTTTTCTAATTGTAGAGTCATGATTTTAATTGAGGCATATGGATCTTAACATGTAGGTCTTGGGTTTTTTGCAATTCCTCTGACCTATATTGTTGGGATTTCTACTTCTGGGAAGATTCAAGACCGTCTTGAACGTTCACCATTTATTAAAAAAATCCTTCTCACCATACACAGATGGATTTCAGGTTGTGTGGAAATGGCTTCATAACTAGACTGATGAGGAGCAATAGTTGCTTCTCTGAGTTCACTACTGATGTCTTCTCTCTTCTCCATGGTGTTACCACACACCTGAATGCGTCCAGACCATCAAACTGTGGAAAGCGCTGTCTTTATAGAGGTGGTCAAACTTCCTGGTGATCCACTAACCAAGTGCATTTGATTATCAGCACCTGGCTGCTATTTACCTTCTTAATTCTTATGGAAACAGTAAGGGTGTGTTTAAATTTTGCCACATGGTTTCTGCATTATGTTTTACTTTTGATGTAAAAATAATGAGCATAAGTGTTCTCTTTTATCTGGGGCAAGATTTGTCTTACAGGAGTTGGTGAGGGTCCGAGGATTGTTATTTATGCCCTGATATGTAAAACCATTGAACTAGAGGAGGGTGTGCTTCACTGTACATTGGTAGGAGACACCACAGATGTGGTTCCGGGTCCGTACTGAGACGTTTTTGTTTCACTGCTGACAGTAAGCATACTGTTGAAAGATTGTGCTTGACCTAATTTTCCTGAAAAGGCTGGAGGGGCCTTGAGGAGGACGTAACTCACATTGCTTATGACACTGGGCTATGAGCTCCAGATCATCCACGTGGTAATAATCATAGCCAGAAGTTCCCAGAACCTCGAAAGGCAGGTAGCCTATAATTGGCGAAGCTCTGAAAAGAGAAACAAATAAAATGTCGACATTCATTCTTCATGTTTGATGATGACACAGAAACAAGCCAGTCGAAGCGAGTCTTTTCTGGAAAATGGAGGAATCAAAAAGAAATATTGCTGAAACTGCTGAGGGGAAATTCCTCTTGATTCCACCAAAAAGTAACACAACGCTCTACGAATGTAAAAATGTATTAATAACCCAGCAGCACAACGAGAATGTAAAATATCCAATTTTTCTAATCTTCAATAGTTCCAATTTTTGAAGGTTCACGTAATAAATGTTCCAAGCAGCGGTGGAGAAACCGACAGATTTTCACTTAAGGAAGCCATTTGTATGCAACAAGTGACCATAATATGAAATCAGTCAACGCTCTGGGTAATGATACTGGGTGGGTGTGACGTATTATCTGAGAGTGAGGAAAGACAGGAGGCTGGCGGAAGGGAGACGGAGACTGGAGTGCGGCTCAGACGACGGGGGCTGCGGTTTGCTGTGACCGAGAGTGGTACGGTCGCCGGGTGGAACACGCCGAGTGTCCCGATAACAGCCCGACAGAGGACAGGACACAGCGTTTCCTATCCTGACTTTACCCCATCACGGCTACATTATACTCTTACCATGAATGGGTTTGTGGTCAAATTAGGGCATTAACCTGAGTTAGTGAGGCAAGTGGCACTGCGTTTCACTGGCTCCTAACTCTGGCGAGTGCAAAGCTGGGACTGTTTCTTCATGCACTGGATTTGAGTCATGCAGAAATAGATGATGATCAGGGAAGAAGAACTGAAGGGGAGGAGAAGGAGTAAAACCCATGTAAAGGCTCCGAGCAGACAGAATGAAAAACCGCCATAATGGCATCTAGTATTTAAGGCTACTTGCAACCATCCGTGCTTTTTCCTGATCAGGGTGGTGCAGTCCGGAGCCTGTCCCACAATCACTGGGCACTAAGACAGGAAACTAGATCCTGGACGGGACAGCTGTTCATCGCACAGTTAAGGTTACTTCATACCCATAATGATTTTTGTTTTACATAACTGCATGGCTGCATTACTGCTGTTTTGCTGGGGATTTCATCAGCATGACTGAAGGCAAATGGCAATAAATCACTCCTGTAACTCGCGCTCAGCCTGACAGCAACCAGGAAGAGGAAGATTATTAACTAGCATTTAGCCGTCACCTTTATACAGGGTGACTTGCACTGCTAGATATGCAGCAGTAAACACCCTGCAGTCATTCATCTATACAGCAGAGCAATGTAACGCATGTGCACCTACACACACTGTGGCCAATATACAGCCAACAGTCCCAGCAGAAAGACACATCTTTGGACTGTGGGAGAAAGCCCATGCAAACTCCATACAGACTGAGCCTGATTTGAACCCACAACCAAACTCCCAGCCCAGGAGCTGTGAGGCACCACACTACCCTGTGCACCACCAAGCTGCCTAGAACATATTTCTATTAAATTACCTCTCTATTATAAGGGACTACTAGAAGACTCAGGAAAACAGTTGAAACACAGCTGCACAGGACAAGAGACTGTGGGGAGCAGACAGTGTTTGCTAGCCGCTAAGCGTTAGCCTCATGACAAGGGCGGAAAAAAAGAAGGAGGGGCTTTTATGGTTTATGTGACACACTTTTCCATGCCTCATAAAGCATTTAAGTAACCCACCCTGCAAGTTTGTGTCTAGCGAGCAGGAAAAGAGCGACATGCTCCGACTGTCCATGTAGGGAAGGCGGAGGCGTGAGCCCGGGAGGCTGTGGCCCGCAACGCTAGCAGAGGTTACGCTTCTGCCAACTCCTCGCACTCTGTTCCAATTGTACATACGAAAATGTCAAAGCTATCTGTAAAAGGACAAGCGTATGTAGTCAACATTAGGCAAGGAGCCCAACGTCTGAGTATTTTTCCCTCTGATGAATACCAAACAATGCATGTATTTGGAATAAAACAGTCGTGGTGAAGATGCGAGTCACTGGGTTACAGAGTTTAAAAAAGGCCAAAACCGGATATGGAGGAAATGAAATCGGTATTTTGCTGGCTTACCTGTGATCTAAAAACAAGAATTTCCACTCCAGACTGTGTCGAGATGTGAACTCATCACAAGGATCTTCAACGTTACACAGATCCTGGTTAAAAAAAAAAAAAAAAAAAAAAGACAAAAATGAAAAGCAGACAGGTTTAGGCACAGTCATTTTAATCACATTTTCTCACTGCTTCATTTTTCTTTACCCAGCCCTCCCATTCCTGCCAAGCTGGCCTGGAGGAAACTGTTTTGGTCTTTGGATACACAGGCTGTGCCAAGCAGCAGCAGATCACTCAGTCACCATGCAAGGACGACCGTTTCTCTCCCCCCTCTCGTGGGAAACCCAATTTTACTCGTCCTGTCCTTGGACAGCCAGATAGTGCAGAGCGCGTGGAAGATCAACACAGAAGACACTACCATCTCAGGCCACTCCATCTCGGGGCATCCTCACAACGCACACATGGCCAGAGTCCACAGAAAAAGTTTCGGGACCCCAGTTTCCTGGAACATCATGCGTTTGGAATTCTCCTATAATCCTGTTTCCTTATTATGAGGACATCTTGTTCATATTAAAATCTCTGAGCAGATCCTTGCAGACTAATAGTGCACTTGGTTCTTAAGTAATGTACCATCAATTCACTTCAAAGGTTTCAAAGTAATTTTGATTCATGTAGTAAGATATCTACAGTGTCCTTCCCTTCTTTCCAGTAGGGCAGGATCGCACCAGCCAGTAGGAATCCAGGGAGAAAACGCGCTGATTTTTCTCACCTTCAAAAACTGTGGGGTGACAAGCCGGACAGTGGCGACAAGGCAGACTTGGTCCTCGGCAGAGGACTGTAGGGCCCGTGGCAATGCCAGCTCGAAGCCGTTACTCGAAGACGTAGGCACTGAAATGAAAACATCAAAACGGAGTCAAAATGCCAGGGCGACACACTGGGAATAAAAACAAGATACAACACCTTGCAAAGGCCTCCCTCCTCTAAAGTTTTTCCCAAATGGTTTAATCCACAGTCGTCATTATCATTTCCTCAACTTTCCATCCATCCATCCATCCATCCGTCAGTCCATCGGTGGTTCAGAAGCCCGTTTTGGAATCACTCTTTGTAAGGCTAGGAAACGTCACCCTGGACTGTAGGCCAGTCCATCATACAGCATTGAGTAATTTATAGTCACCAGTCAACCTGACACCGGGACTTGTGGGAGGAAACCAGAGCAATTGGTAAAACCCACTCAAAAACAGGAAAAGCCTACAAGCTCCACACAGATTGGGCCGTTCAAACCCACATCTTAGGATGTATGAAGCATCAGCACTACTCACAGAGCAACCCTGCCTACATAAACACACCTCTGGCTAACCCATGATAGCTGCTTTGAAATACCGTTCCCTTGTTCAGCTATTCCTTTTCTAGTGGGAATGACAGACAGGGAGAGCGATCTACACCCAGCACACAAGAAGGAAAGGACCCAAATGAAAAGGACTGTAAATCAAATTTGTTTTTCCTTGCTGTTTGTATGCAGTAAAAACCCCAAGTCTTCCCCTGTTTGTGACCCAAACTTAGCCAGTGTCCAATGGCCCTTCTCCCCCCCACGTTGTTAAGACCCCAGCCTGCTAACACTGTTTTGACGGCTACTCCACTTCTCTCCAATCTCTGCTCTTTAATCCAGCAACTAGACCAGGAAGGAAGACTTGTTATCAGCGATTAGTCAAAGTACAAATTTAATGGCCTACTTACAGTACGAGTCAAAAGTCTGAGTACACTGTGGCAACTTGGACAATACTTGCATGGGAGAAACTGGACAGAAGAGTGAAGGTGGAGCCAACCATAAGTGCACTAATTCTCTAAGAGCTGCTCCAAAAAAGCTGGGAAGATGGCAGCTAACTTCCTGATCAGTCATGTTAACCGTATGTCTGGTGGGAGAACTAGTCAGTGTGCTTAGTTGTCAACCATCAGGTTTAGGGACACAGCGTCAGCAGTCTGCCAACTTCATTTTGTAGTGTCTCGTGAATGGAGAACATGGCACCTACCGTTGTTATGGAACTTGAAATCTCCTACAAATTTCACATATTCATACGTAGGAGGCTCCTTAGCATCTATATTCCCCCGGGCTAAATGACAGCAGAACTCAATCTGTGTCTCATCTGTAAAAGACAGCAGGAAATCAGAAGTGCACATTAAAACCCAATCTATTCATTTAAAACATGATTCTACATCTGAAACATCAATAAATTTAAGACGTGAGAAACAGTTGCTTTAACTGCCTCTCCTGGTCAGGGTTGTGGTGGTTCTACCTATCTGAGAATCACTGGGTAGTAGGCTAGTAGAGGGAACCCCCTGGTTGAGATGCTTGCCCATTGCGGGGTAGCTACACAGTCGCACGAAAACACACACACACACACACACACACACACACACACACACACACACACACACACACACACAGACACAACACACACACAGACACAACACACACACACACACACACACAGTGTGGGTAATTCAGAGTGACCAATTACCTTGAAACATGTCTTTGGACTGTAGGAGGAAGCCTACACACATGCAAACTCCACACAGACTTAGGAGGATTTGAATTTGAACAGGCCAGGTGCTGTGAGATGACAGCTTTAGGCTGCATACAGTCCATTCTCGATTGAGCAGATCTCGATTTTACAAACTTTGGATTTTAGAGACCATTGCAAAAATATTACAGAAAAAAATCATGTACAGTCCAGACTACGTGGGGAGGACATGATTTTGAACATCTAAAGCATAATTTAATGGTAATATTTTTAGTACAGTGCTGTACAGCATTGCAGTATCACTTTTATGCCCTAATGTAATGTGTAATGAACATGTAATGTCGATAATCCAATGACAAAGTCAGTCGTGTAACTGAAACATACATACATACAATACAGTGAACCATATGCAGAAAAGCAGTGAATAAGGTGCCAATACGACTGGATCAGAACAACGCTACATGGTGTATAACTAAAAATGGAGACAAACTACTGGGTAGTTCTTTTTTGAGGCACAGCATTATACTTGTTTAAAACATTATTTTATGAATTAAAGAAGATAGTTTCTCTAAAAAAGCTTAAATTGTTCAATATTTATATCTCCCCTTATATTATGCTTGAAATTGGTTTATGCAAAACTACTTATGACTTTTGTTTTTTTGTCTGGAATATTTTTGCGACGGTTTGAAAAATCTGGGATGTATATTGAGAAAACCTGATCTGATCGAGTCCCATCAGCACCTTATCCACTGCCTTTTTTGTCAGTAAGAGATGGATGTAAACGGGGATGTTCTGCAGTGTTTCGTTTTTGGAAAAAAAAAACAATGTTATTATTCAGACTGTAAACGATGGAAACAACCCCGTTCTGGATTACATTAAAAAATGTAGTCAGAAGTCCAAAAACATCTCTGCTAGATTTAAAAAAGACGAAGAGCAGCACATTATTCGAAGCGGTACTCCCACACGCTGCTGTCAGCGCCGATCGCCGTTCGGCCTACATTACACAGCACAAAATGTAGGACAGCGCTTCCTCCAAACGCTATTAAAACCACGCGCAGTCCGTCTTAGTCATCATGAATACTTAACCGTGGCTCGAAATTTTATGTGCGATTTATTTAAACGGGACTTGGCAGTGGAACGGATGCAGGGGAGGGGACGGGAGGGTGCCAGGGAGCGGGGGCAGAAAACATGTCATCATGCCACCAAATACACAGAAATACTGTGCTAATGTTCCAGTCTTCTGCCACAAAGGCTCCTTTGAGCCACACAGCAGAGATGGAATTAAAAAAAAAAAAAAAAAAGATTTTGGGTCAGTGAAGCAACACAATGAGTCAGACCTGGTGCCTTTTTATTGCTCGGTGGCACAGCTAAATTTACCAATTAAGCTTCTGACTCGATATGCTGGTGACCGTTATACAGAGAGTGATGTAGTGGTGGAAAACAAGGGTACAGTGACATTTCAGGTGCCTACAAGGAAGCCAAATTGATTTTTAAAGGGGATGACGCATGTTTTGGTGACTTGAGCACTCGGTTTCCTGACGACGTGTCTGGGACTTTGGGGTCAGGAGGGACAAAATGTGTTTTCCCCGCCATTAACAAACATCCTTTTTGATTTTGGGCAAAAAAGGCCCATAAACAGATGCGATAACAGCTTTCGTCTCAGAAGGAAGTGTCGTGTTAGCAGAACGGGGGGAAAGGGACAGCGTCGCGTGTGAATAAGTTAACCCTAAAATGGCGGTTAGATCTCTGGCTACGATGGCACAGCCCCCGACTCGTCGCCCCCTGCTAACTGTCAGAACACACCGTCGGATGAGTGGCCGGTTGAGGCGCGGATTAAGGTCACTGTCTAGAGGCCTGGATACTGCACTGAATCACGGCGACAAGCGTAACAGCGATTAATACTCGCAAACTGAGCTGCCATGTGGCTATCATTAGCAGAGCGGCTAATAATAGGCCATCGCTGTGGAGAAAACCAATAAAACTATGCTGGCTGTGCACTGCCACCGTCCCCTCCTGAGAGCTGTTCGATGGCTTTTACAGGCGAATGATTAGCTGTCTTTACAGCTGCCTGCTGCGGTTGTGTTGGTATTATAGGCCGTGTGAATAAGTGTGTCAGCGGGCCGCCTCATGGCTAATAAACCGGCGCACGGGAACCTTTGGGATGCAGCAAAGGAAGTTCCCCCTCAAGTTAATTTCTTATCCAACTGGCAAGTGTTTAATTTCTGTTCCTACACAAGTGAGTCTCTGGGTGACTGTTGGGTTTTGATGTTTAATTCATGATGATAACGCCAGCGAGAAGAACAGCCACGGTGCACATCAAAAGAAGCCCAACCCGGCTGCAAACGTTAACATTTGTGCCTCGAAAAGAAATTAAAAGGAGGAAAAAAAAAAGTCAATATTCCTCAGGGGGTTTGGAATGCACTGTGAACAGTTCCATTATTTGGTGTCACCTCTTTATATCTTATACCAGCAAAGAGCCCTCTGTGATCTCCAGCAAAACAGGGTCTTGGTTTCTTTTCTCAAAACTCATGTGACTCAGAGGATAAGAGTGATTCCCTGTACAGTAATACCTCGATTACAACTACCTCTTAAAGCACCGTTTCGCCAAACTGCTCTTTCAGCCTTTTCAGTAGTCAATCTTAAATTTACCTTACCATATTATATTTGTTTTCCATAAAGTAGACGGTGTTTATTTTCTCTTATCAAAAATACAACTAATCTATTTTGTACTTTGTTGTAAGTGCAACGTATTCCAGCTCAATTTACACAATATACTGTATAGATGACCTCTAAGAGCACTGTTTCATCAAGTGCCTCCTTTCTAACGGTCGTATGTAGGAATATTACTGCACGTCGACTCCCTCTGACACCCAGCACAAAGGTGAAATTTACCCAAAAGGTACAGGGTTCATTAGTATGACAATAAATGCAAAAAAAGGCTTCAGGTCAGATATATACGTATTTGAGACACAAGTCACAAAGTTTCCTTTGGAAACTTTGGGGAAGATGAGAGCATTTTCCCAGCCCTTCTGCCTCCTCCAGATATTCTACAAAGGCTTGAAATGTGCAGTAGAGTAAAAGGAAGCAACGGGATGTGCGTCACGGCCCATCTTCAGCCAAGAAAGCAGTGATGGAGGCTGAAGATGCTGGGGGTTTCTAAGGCACGGCGTCAAGGCGACACTCACTCTCCAGGAAGTCTGTGGCGACGGGGTCACTCATCAGCATGTGGGATGACAGCAGCTTATAGACCTCCCCGTGCTCACGTTCAGGGAGAAAGTTCAGAATATTTTGGTCCACCATATCTGACTGATACAAAAGGGCAGTTAGTCATGTTCGGTAACAGCACGTTCCATATTAGTCTGTTCTGTGCTTCCTATAAAACAACTGAAATGACTATAAGATGAATGAAAAAAGGAAAAGTGTAAGATGATGCTAATATACAGTACGGAGAGTCTAGATGTTGTACATAACTGGCCAGTTTTATTCCTACTGAACCTAAGAGCTTGCAAAGATAATTAGCTAAGATGCTAATTAGCTAATTTACCCCTTAAATGGTACTGCTTCGTTCCACTTCGGGATTTATATGAAAAACACTTTTTTTTAAAGATAATTATTTATTCATTTACCTGATATGTTCCTCCATAGAAACAACAACTAGTTTAAGCTGTTTACAGTGAGTACCTGATTATACAGAGCTGGATAACTTTTATAGAGCACGTCTAGGGTAAGTACCTTGCTTAAGGGTACAAGAGCAGGTAATGAAACTCAAAGGGGGCAACACTAACCACCACGTCACCCACCGCCTCTGCGCATGATGATGATGATGATGATTTAGACCTGATATCCTACATGGTTTGAAAAATGCACTTCCACTTTGTTGTAACCTTGTGTTGTAACCTTGCTCCCTTGAAACAGATATAATCTCAACGGAAGTTCCCCTCCATAAAAAAAAACAATAAAATTCCATACGCATGCTTTCTTCACTTGGGTAGCAACTCACAGTGTGTCAAAATGTTATCAGGCTCCAGTTCTGTACAATGCAAACATGGTAACACGTGCTGATAAAAAAGGGTTATAATGGTAAGAATTGTGTTTATATAGGTATAACTAATCCATCTTGTATTATGTTGCACATGCAGTTTTCAAGCTCTATTTATACACTACACTGTTTTACTGACCTCTTACAGAGCAGTTTCATTAAGCCCCATTTCTCAAAAAAAAAACATCTAGTGCTCTAACTGAGATATTACTGTGTACATATTTGTATTTATCATACGTATTTGCGTTTTATGGACTCAATTTATGGATTCATTTTATGGGCTATACGAATTAACCTGATATGCACTTTCATGCTAATGTTAGTTGCTGCCATTTCTTGTAAAAGATATTTTGTGCTGAACATAACTTCTGGAGCATCACCGTGGGACATATATGAAAACTGGCATGAGCGAGGTAAACAATGGCTAAGTATCCAGCAGATGCATTTCAAGAAGCACATCACATCATCCTGCTTCTGACTTACCGGGAGATGGCCAATGAGTGATGAAACACTGTCAGAGACGTAAATTATGTTCCCATCTGTTGTAAGTGCTATAAGGAAACCATCTAGGGCCTGGAACGGACAGAAAGCAAAGATGAAAATGGGGCTTTTCTTCAAGGCCATTGCAGCAGGAGGGCAATCTAAAGTTGGAAGACGAGTTTTACTGAGTTGTAACACTGAGGGCAAATTCTAGTCAACACATAACTTCGATTCCTTTCTATAATGCAGCTATTGTACGTCTTAGGACATTTATTGAGGCTGTGGTGCTAAAAGCAGGACTGATACAAACACAAGGCTGCTGTACTCAGTGCAGTGAAATGAACTTACAGTGTCAGTGAAAAGGCACTTAAACTGAGTCTAACCTCCAGCATCAACTGGGTGAATTCCTCATTGCTGAGGAACGAGGGCTTCCAGTCCTGACGGATCTCGCAGGACTCTGTTTGTGCCAAGATTTCTGAGGTGGATGGGGGGGGAGAAAAGACAAAGAGTGAAAAGAAACATCACGGGGGCCATCTGTTGACCGCCGTCAGCTGAGACCTCCATCTTGCCAGGAAATACGCCATCCCCATGAGACTCAGGGCGGTCGCTGTCTGAGGCTTCGCAGAGAAAAGCCTCCACTTGGCGACTTCCCCACTGCGTCTACAGGTGCAAAGTGGCTTCTGGTCTGGGTGTGACCCCATTTTCGCCTGTCACTGGAATCGGCGACTACAGCCAGTAACACTGCCACCAAGTCTAGTGTTTCCGTCCCACTCCACTGCCTGGGTCAACAGCAGGGACTAGAGCAGTTTAAGATATGCACCAGGAAAGGAAATCTTACTCGAATGAAGTAACCAGAAAAGGTCCTGCTGCTGGGGCAAACTTACCTTCTTCTCCATTACTTTAGTTACATAATTACACAGGTTGTCCCCAACTTGTGACACGTACGACTTAGACGACCCAGACTTACGATAGCTGTCTGGTCAACTTTATAATATTATTTTCAATAATGCATGTTTGGTCGTAACGTCTTGCATTGCACACCGAATGCTGTCGTAGATTTATTCAACGTTGGGGCCTCTATCAGCAATTCGTATTTTACTTCACGAATTTCTGAAAATTTACAGAATGTTACGTTTGTGACAGCAAACAAGCTACCTTTTTTACAATGGTCAGCAAGTGGAAAAGTGAAAGTGTTGGCACTAAAAAGTAAAGTGGGAAAAAAATAATTTAGAATTGAAACTGAAATGAACAGTGCAGCTTGGAATGTACAGGATTTATATTATTATACACAGTATTAGTATGACTTAGTACGATTTGTGAAGTTAGTGAGAAAATACAGCAAGGCCCTTTCATACAAACATAGCATTTGTGCATGTTTGCAGGTTTGCACAATACAGTGCAAGGAACTTCTGACTTACGACAAAACTAGCAATGAGGTTATTGGAACTGAACCCTGTTGTGGGACTGTGCGTTATTGAAGGGCAGGTGTGCGCTGTCCAGTCCAATTATGTTGACGACTCGAATGATTTTGATGCTAACCGAGGTTCTCATGGTTTATTGTTGCCTTCTTCTGTCCTTATGTCCTTGTGCTGTAAACATGGGGAGAATGTGCAAACCCCACATGCTGAGCCAGATTCAAACTTGCGCATGAAGGAGCAGCCACATTCTCAGCTAGAAGTGTTTTGTTACGTCAAGCACTACGGACAAAAGGGACAAGATAAGAGTCAAATGGGCAAAAGCCAGTGGAAAGGACTCCAATTCTTTGCCCCTCTTGGCAGTGAAGGACAGATAACTGGCGATTGGGAGGCGACCACGAACCTCGGTGCTGACGTCTAACAGATGAAGGTAGTCTCATGGAGTAGCTAGCGGAGGCAGTTCTAACTGATAATGCCTTCCTGGGAACAATGCCAGTTTCTTCTGGCTGCCATGTCTGGAGAATGGTGTGGTCAGGATCTGAACTACGATTCACAGTGTGGCATACTGGTGAGATGAGTTTATCTGTGAACGTGCTTGGGAGCTCCCTAGTACGATGTTCTCAGACTGCTCTCTGGGAAGCATCTGCTAGTAAAGATCCACACCTGCTTTAGACCCACCTTTTTGTTTCTGCAGGAAGTTGATGGTGTTCTGCAGTATAGTGGACTTGTCCATCTTACGGGGGTAACCTTGGCTCTGCAGCATGGTGCACAGCTCCTTAATGAGGACATTAAACTGGTCCCTCCTCCTCTTCTCTGATTTATTTCGTGACGCCCTTTTGAGAACAAAAGGACAAGGGGGACATTATTGGAACAACAATAACACGTGCAATGCTTTTGCTTCTCGTAGCTTAACTCAGAGCCATTATCTATCTATTCGTTTTATCCTGAGAAACTTACAATGTTCCATTTGTACACTAAGCTACTTACAACTGTTTACCTGCAGCTGGGTATTTCTTACACTATCAGTTTAGGGTAAGTATCATACTCAGGGGTACAAGTCAGTGCCTTCAACTGGATGACGGCAGCTCTAATCTTTACTCCGCTCGCAGCCCCTTATCTATCTTTTCCCAGCCACAGCAAAGCTTTAATTTGCATTGCAGTTTCCTTCTGATTAAAAATGTACCTAAATGCTTTACAGTGTAAAGTTAGCGCTGTTACCATTACTCTGTAATCAGGCACGCATCCCTGTAGACAGCGTCATGAAGACACTACTTCTGTCAAATTTAACTTAACATTTGAAAAAACACAAAAGAGCCCACAACTGACAAAGAAATCTGGGCTGCTACAAGTCGGCGTTCAGCAGAAAAAAATGGCGGTACACAGAGCTCACTGGCGTCCGTGAATGGAGGGACCACATTTACCTTTTCGCCCGGTCCTTCTCATCTTCATCCAGCAGGTCATCCACACAGCTGCTAGTGCTGTGGGAAGAGGGGAAGCAGGGACACAACATCATGGCCTGCGATTGTCGGGGTTGATGTGAGGAGATGAGTACAGAGCAGATGAGAGCAGCGCACAGATCTTCTCCCTCAATCTCCTTGTCACAGAGACCATCGTCCCCCTCAGAGCAGTTTGTACAACAACAGCACAGCTACAGAATAAGCTTCAATTTATTATTTATGCTTAACGCAGATTCCTGAGCTGTATAGCAGGCAAAGCTATAGCATACAAAAGATGTATCAAAAACGAACGCCAATGAAAAATGACAAACAATGGGTAAGGACCTAGGAAAAGCGAGGAACCATCTATTGCTGTTGGCTGTTAAGTATCACTGTGGATGTGTGAATATGAACAGATGCCCGTGACCCAACAAGCGGCGACTGAGCTGCAGTAATAGCTGAATAAGGGCTCTAGATGTGTTCTTGTCAAATGGACCTTAATGAAACAGGTTGTAAGAGGTCATTAATATAATATATCGCATAAATGGAGCTCGGCAGCTGTGCGTGTGTGACAATAGATTGATTATATCCTAATTCTTTACACAGACAACAATCTATTTTATGGATATAGAATTCCAAAAAATAATCTGAAATATTTTTTGAAAATCAAAGGGTTTTTTCACAGGTAACGCCTAATGATTACAGGAGAGACTCCAGCACCCCGCGACCCTGCTCAGGATGCAAGGAATATTTTTGAAAAATTATTAAAAATACGGTAAATTATTATGACAAATTAATGAAAAGGCAAAGAACAGTCAGCCTTATAGGCATGGAAAGTGCTAAAACAGTATCATTATTCAGTAGAAAAACACCAGCTTGTGTGCTTTAAAGGGAAAAATGCACGATATACAGCTGAAGTACCTCATCGACTCAATGCGGAGCTCAGTGCAAGTGCATTATTTGTACATCTATCTGGATGACGATTTTCTGTATCGTTAAGCTACTTACAATACAAACAGATTCAGTATCAATGAGTGTATTATTACACATGTGTATATGATACAGACACACATGCACACGTCCTAGTTACATGACCTCAGCTGGTGGTTCACAGACTCTTCAGAGACTCAGATGCGGTCGATTTAAATGTATGTTTTAAGCATGCAGGTTTACTGACCCTCGAGAGCTGCTCCTGGCAGCTAAGCTGTTTGTAATGGAGAGGTTCTGCAGACGGGGGAAGTACTCACTCCCATTCCCTCCGGCTGGACGGACAGAGGCCCGCAAACTCGGAAAGATTGTCCATCCTCACTCCCACACCCGGCCAGCCCCGATCTCCTGTCTCGCTTGTCCCATCCGCGCTGCCGGGCGCTGCAGCTCCCAGCGGTGGCGACGGCTTCTCCCCTGTCTGCTTCTTCCGCTGGTTTGGGCCACGAAATGTAACACCAAGACCTGATGTCCGGCACAATTTAGGAAACTGGTCACTTTTCCTCCTCGATTCTCAGGACAACTTCAGGCCTGGATCCTCAAACAGTCTGCAGCCATGACATGGAGTGAATGTCTTCATAATTCATACATAAAAGATTGTTTTTGCAGGAGAGGAAATGTTTGACAGGCTCACCTCAATGTGTTTCAGCGGTAAAGTTGTTCAACTGCATTTATAATCAGTATACTGTGTGTTCTGTCCCATTTTTCAGTACAGAAGTGAACTAGCAAAGTGTAAAAAAACGTATGCTGTTTGTTTAAAAACTCTGGATCATACCTACACTGAAATTGAAAAAGGGGTCGTTATGCTAAAAAAATCCTACAAAACATCAGTAACAGAACATCAATACCACACCATACCATACCATCAACAACAAACACAGTCCATTTTACAGAAAATACATACACAGTTTGTTTCGGAATACTGTTTTTAAATGTTTTAAAATATGGCCAATTATTGTGATATACAATATGGTCCGACTCCAAGGGCTACAAAACGCTACTGCGAAAGAGTTGTCTTTTGAGGGGGTGCAAATCCTAGGTTTTACTGTGTTCATGAGCCATTTTCCAGGTTTTCCACACTCTCTTACCATCACACAGGCTGTGCTGAAGCTGAACCGTTCCGGATAAACCAGTGGTGCTGATCTACATTTTCTCCCATTTAGAATACCTTCATATCCAAGCTAATAACTGTAACCCTTTACCTTTGAGTTGTATTATGCACCGGTAAGTATTTCTATTTTCTCAGTATAAAAATGTTACTATATTCTCTACATTTTTGTGACTCACTCCTGTGGCAAATTAAAAAAAACTTCTCAGTGCTTTAAGTCACCACAAACTGTACTAGTAAATGGAGAAAGGTTTTAGGTTGAGTGATGCACAGAGTGTCCACGTTAAACACACAGCCCCTCCTGTGCTTCACGGCACAGGGTGAAGGCAGCAAGGTGAAGCCGTGTTTACACAGCAGAGACCCGTAACGAAAGGGGGGGACGCGTTCGACGTCTCGCGTTACAGCGGCGGACGCGCCGTCCACCCTACACCTCAGGAAGGTTATACAGGGAAACTCCTCCGACCTAGAAACATTGCAGAAACAAGAGAGGAGGCCAACGTATCCGTTCACCTTTCCGACCGACAACAGGGGACGGGGGGAAACACCGGGAATTTTTCTTCATTTCTTCAAAGATGAAATTAAATAGCCACTCAGCTGGAGGCTCAGCAATACAACGTATATCAACTGGTCAGCTTGAGAAAGAGATGAGTAGGGGTGTGCTATTGGTTTTGCGAGATGTAAGGCAGGGCCTTCTATGTGGAGAGCGGCTTCAACGAGTGGCGCCAAGACTGAAGACCCAGTGTGAGCAGAAAGGATGAAAGCAAACTGACAGCAAATAATCAGCCAGTGAACCAATAAATCAACCATCTGTAGGCCAGGAGGCAGCGTGGTGGTTAGAGCTGAGCTATCGTATGCTCAGAAGACCTGGGTTTGAATCCCCCTCCTGCTGTAATCCCCTTGGGCATGGAACTTACCACGAACTGATACAGTACAAAAGAAAAAATCTTTTGAGAAAATTTCTTTGAAAGGCATCGGCTAAATGCTTAAGTAACTAAAGTTTATCTGACAGCTTTTGCCAAAGTTACTTATGTTGGGTGTGGATGCTAAGCTACTTGCAAATATTTGCCCATATATATAACTGGGTAATTTTAACTGCACGGTGATGGATTCACTTCTCATTCAGGGTTTGGTTTCACATTTTAGTGTTCAGTGATGCCAGGATCGGCTCTCAATTGCCATGACCTTGACCAGGAAAAAGCGGTTAAGGATAATGGATGCATGGTTGGTAATTTTAACCCCACCAATTTATGATATCTTAATCAAAGGTACTACAGAAAGATGTGGGATTCAAACCAATGTTTTTTCATCTCATCTTTAACTACTGCACCCCCTGTTGCCCCTGCTTAAGTAATTAGTTCTCAATGAAAGAACATGACATTTGCAAAATAAGACAATTTGCTACAAATGACAAATAAATATGCTACTCTGAAGAATGTAAACAATAGGTGGACTGGGTAGCATTTTTTATTGGTTCAGTTACATTTATATAAATCGATTTAAATGTTTAAGGTAAAATTTTGTACTGCTGACTGGACTTTGACTCTGGATTATAATCTGACTTTGAAAAGTCACTTTTAGTGTTCAGGGGAAGGCAGGTGGATCAGTCCTGGAAAAGGCTGCCATTAGGAAGCAATGTGTTGCATAAATGTTACATCACATCACAACACTTGGATGGCCATAACCTTTTTTTAAGACTCACAGCCTCCAAAGATAGAATGTTCATCTATGTAGGTCACTGTATCTTGGTTCCAAGCCCACAGTAACCTGTCTGGTGTGTGGACTGAAGGAAAGACACCACCTCTCTTCTTCCCCTGGGTTGCAAGGTGGAAGCAATTAAATGAAAACCATCAAATGAAGAATTTGGAGACGTTTCATTTCATGTCAGAGGAGTTGTGATTTAGTTCCAAACTCATTAGGAAAGAAACATACCAGTGTTATTTACTCAGCAAAATGTCTCAATTAAGGAGACGGCACTGTGACAGTTTAGTGGCCGTTTTCCACGACTGACATTCTGAGGACTGAGCTGTTTCCCCTGGAATGACACAGTGTCCTCGCCAGTACATGCAAGCAGACACGGGGGCAGGGAGTTTATTCAAATAAAATGCGTACGCTTCTGACGGTGACACGGAAAAGCCAAGTTAATGGTTCTTCTGCGGGGCAAGGAACCCTTGGCAAACGCTGACACTTCAGATGGAGGTGAGACGGGTCGTAATTACGGCCATTCGAAGCAAAGCAGAGACCGCGTCTCGTAAACACAGTGCAAACATGCCCTGAACGACCTTTCTGTGAAAGCTGCTGGTTCATCTCAGTTCATTCTGATGCTGATGTTCATCACGGCTCTTTAACTTACAGGTCGGTTCAAATTGAACTCTTCAAAAAATGCTGTTATTGCTTTGCCATGTTCTTCAGAAACAGCCAACATTCCTCCCAGTCTGCTACTAAGCTCACAGTGTTATCCAAGTGCGAGTACAGCGAAGAGCGGCTTCAACTAACAATCACCGAGTTGCAGCTTCAAGGCCTTAACTGCTGTGCTGCTTGGAGAACAAAGCAGGCGTTTCCAGGACGCGTCATTAGAAACGGCAACAGCGACCGTCGACCCGGCTGACAAACAGTCCGACTGCAGCCGACCCCGGACAGGCATGTCAGCCCTTCAAACTGGGCATACCCACAATACAGTAGAATGCCCAAGAGGGGTGGGCAGCCACTTGGAACCCTGGAGGTTTATTTTTCCCTTTCTTACCGCCGGGGAGTTTTTTTGTTTTCATTCCTCAGCTGCCATCTAACATATCATAACAGGAAACTATATTTGCCACTAAAGAAATGGAAACTCTGTATTATATTATTCGCTTCCATAGCGCACCTTGGAACCTTGTTCAGTGCTCTGCGTCACCCTGGTCGGCAGAGCACTCTATAAAAATGAACTGAATTGAACTGAAAAACAGAAATACAGACGCATTATGCATAACAGCATCTTGTAACTACGACTTTAATTTTCTTCATGCTTCAAGTTGGTGTCCACAACTGATCAGTTCATCAGAATTAGTCTCTGGACTGTGGGAGGAAACATGGGGGTGAACGTCCAAACTCCACATATACTGAGCTGGATTTGAACCCACGACAGAACAGACCAGGCACTGTAATGCCTCAATTTATTAAGTGATAAATTGAAGAAAAAAGCGTAAAGTAGTTCTCTACCCCGAGTACGTCTCTGACAACATGTTTAGATAGAAATGCCTTTATTTTGTTCAATTATGCTAAATTTTAACATTTGAACTATAATTTAGTCATATTTGTGGAATGCGCCTCACTTTTCCCAGAGGGGTAGAATGAACTTGGTGTTGAAGATGTGTCTAATGTGAACACTGCGTCCTAAAATGGCAAAACATCTATTATTTAAATAAAGCAGAGCTCGGTGGGAAAATGTGGGCCAAGACTCATTCAAAACGCCATGAGAAGATTCATAACTGAGTTTTACAGTAGATCGGCCTGCAGCTAGGCTGAAATGAATTGTTTTAACAAAATGGTGATTTCATTACGGGAGAATAAATGGCTGTTTCAAGCGGGCGGCGAGGATCTGATGGGCGAACAGTCAGCAGGGAGTCTCTGCCCACAAACGTACGGCTCGGATACAGCTTGCTGTTCCACAGGCAGCCGTGTGGCCCGGCAGGTAACCTGAGCAACTGTCTGGAGCTGATTTACTGTACAGCGGGGAGTCAAGACACACTCAGATGCACAGCGACACACACAGAGGTTCAAGTTCAACACCAACCCGTCTGCATATTTAAACAGCTCTACTTGAAGTGACACATATTTGTCACTGGTTTCTATTCTGGATCTGCTGTATGTGTGGTTAAATCCTCTATTGAAAAGTATAACTTTGCTTAATGTCTTTACTCACTGACAAAACTTGCTCCACAAAGCAAAAAGACAAAGACAGGACAGAAAAACAAAAAAGTGATAGTAAGTTGGTAACTGGCTTGAATAATGGGAACAAGTTCAACCACGTGGCTCACGCTGTTGCGTTGTGACAAATAAATACGCTGTTGTTCATGGGCGGGTATTGAAAAGTCACTCATTCTAAATGCCGTGGGTGCAACATTCTCCAACAAAACAAAACAAAACAAAAAAAAAAACAAACAAAATTCTGCATTCAGCCCAGGGTGTAGTGCCCTAACCTAACGCCCTGAAATTCTGGCACAGGCTCCAGAGAACCACAGCCTGACCAGGACAAGTTGGTGACCATGATGGATGGATGAAAAATTCAGCAATTTTACTAAAATCCACCTTCATCACTCAGAAACAGCAAGACAGTGATTTTGAAACTGAAAACAGACATTACCTTTTTTTCTCATCCAGAATCAAAATATTCCTCCTCAGTTTACACAGTGAAAGTCAATAAAGTGCTGAATAGAATCGGTAAAGCAGTTCAATGGAACCTGTGTGAAAGTTTAAATAATAATCTTGTTTGAAGTGGCTGTGAAAGTGTCCTTGCTTCTGCATCACCAACAACAGTTGAGTTCATTCCCCCAGTTCTGGATCAGTCAGTATTTGGACTGAGTTCCAGGCTACAGCTCATGACAGGGATGTGAAACTGTCACTGCAGTGGGAAACATCTGAAATGGACAGGATGAGGGGCAGCTTTTAATGAAGCCAACAGGATACAGGCATAAACGCACAAAACAGCAATGCGGTCGGACGATACTGGGATTTTCTGTGCACCTTCAGCCATTAGAAATGACGTAACAAAGTGACAACGAGACACAGAGAGTCAACACTGTGAAATAAGTCACATCTTATTTCTGGTCGGGCAGCAACTAGAACAATAGAAACAATAACACATTAAGAATGATGTGAAACGTACAAAATAATTTTTGAAAACCAAAAGGCCCCTGAATGAAAACGAGGAAACAGGATCTTTTATTTTGTTTTCAATTCCTCGCCACAGCACTGAGGGCAGCGTTGCGGATGGGCTGGGGTGGAGTGTGGTAAAAGTGAGGTATGCCAGCCTGGCAGTTGCGAAACACACACAGGCAGCCCATCGGCCCACATGTCATTGTACCACTGAGCACGGTAAAGTATTTAACTCAGTCGTTTGACAATAAATATCCATCTACAGGTGTCCCTCCCCTTATGACAGGGTTCCACCTGAACGGTGCCGCCATCAGTCAAAAATATTTCATAAACCATAGTGTATATAAAGTGCCTGTTAAACCTGAGCCGCATCTAACCAACCTTAATAACCTGCTACATGTTTGCCAGAATAAATTTGAAAAAAAAAAACAAAAAAACTCCCAAACAGTACAAAGCTGGGACGTCCCGACCCCTAAACGCTCACTGCAGCAAAAGGAGGTTCTACCAAATATTAATGTGTCATGTTGGAATATTTATGCAAGCAGCAAATTTCAGTTTTTCATTCTATTTAAAATATCTGCACACAAATGACTTGTTTTGGCTCTTTCAATTTAGCATTAGAGCATATGGGTTCATAATAGAAATAATGATTGGAAAAAATGGAAAAGTATAATTTGTAACCCAGGCAATGCTGATGACTTTCAAGGGGTTTGGAAGCCTTTGCAAGGCCCTGTAAGCAGTTAATTTGAATGGACGCTACAGTGTTTAAAAGGCCTTACATTCACATTAAAAAACACTAAAACACAAATACTATTTGGTTATGATAAATTCAAATACATTGCAGATTTTTTAAAATGAAAACTGCACAGTTTTCACTGATGAATAGTGAATAGTCACGTTTTCACCTGGAAGCCATTTTGAATAAAAAGTTGAAGGAAATCACAAATGAAAAGTTTTGTAAATGAAATGCAGCACGGCTAGACACAGAAAACCCTGCCGGTGACCCAAGCAAAGACAAGAAGAGCTGCTTTACTGTGCAGCAGAGTGTTAGACATTAAAACCAAACATTAGGGCTTGAAAATCTGCATTTCAGTGAAGCTGAATCTCGTTTTTCAAGCCACAGACTTGAAATTTGGCACACAGGTGCTTCTCGCACCAAGTTAGGTTTTTGTGTAGTGCAGTTTGTTAAAATCCAAAATAGATACTCAGTATTTTGAAAATGTTAACATTCAGGTTCTCTGACAAGACTGAGGGATGCGGGTGCAATGGTGTCACACGGCGCACACAGGAACGTCACGTGCACAGCACATAGCCACGCGGGCAGATTTTCGCGCCCCACACACACACACACACACACACACAAGAAAAAACATGCTGACGAAAATGCAGAAGGGTTTTCACACACACACACACACACACACACACACACACACTCACTCACACACCCACATATGCTGACAAACATTCTCATGCCCAACAAACACAGGGTGGATGGATGGATGGATTTTTTCATTATATATGCACAAATGAAAAATCTGAAAGTTAATAAAAAATATACATGAAACACACACGGTGATACACACATTAGAGACGTAAGAGTAGTAAAGTTTGGTGATATATTTTATTCTTTTCCTTTCTCCTTGACCTGGACTGTACTAAATACAACCATTTCAATGAGAAAATAGCTTGGTGATTATAGAATGTGTTATTTGTCACCTTTCTGCTGGAAGTCCAGGTCGGCATAACTTGCACGTCATAACTGTAGGCCAGTCTGTATATAGAAACAATAAAACTTGCAGGCTTTGAAAGCTGATATGGAGAAATTAGGCAGCTATGGAATTTAAACAAACAAGCAAGCAAACAAACAAACAAACAAACAAACAAACAAACAAAAACAAACTTCTAAAGTAAATTTTACTCCAGGCAAAGAAAAACCGTGTAGGAATTTCTATAGCGGGAGTTGTGAGATAACCTTTTGAGGAACGAAGCACCTCCACACTGCTGTGTGAATAATGGCGGTTCAGCAAAATGCCATTTTCTTCTTTGCCAACTAAACAAATGTTTGTGGTTCATGAAGTTTCACTTCACTTTCAGGAAAAAGTGACATGGCATGGCCAACATAAGAGCGCAAAAGCCACCTCAACAGGGACCACAGCAGGGACGACAGGTCTGCACGTTCTACGGTCTGCAAATTTACTGTTCAAAACAGTCCTGTCAACACGTGTCTCTCAGCAATTCCTCATTTAATCATTTTTCAGTCATTGTTTCCTTGCTCCCCCCCTCCATGTTGGTAAGGCTGAGAAGATGCCGGAGGGGGCGAGTTTACTGACATATTATAAACATTTCCTAACTGCTCTTTCCTTACTGGCACCACACTAATGGCAGAGAGGGTTTGTGTTTTTTCCTGTACTTAAACAATAAAGGGAAACCCAGAGTTACCCTGGTAAAATAACGTCCACTTTCTTTGGGCATGTAATGCAAGAAGGGCTGCATCCCCTCTCCACACTGAGGTAAACACTCGCTGCGTAGGTCTAACCGAGCCGGAGAGCTCTGCGGCTCAAACGACAAAAAAATAAAAACAAACAATGCACGAAACGCCAGAGTTTCCGATTTTGAGGACTCAGTTATTTATTTTACTCAGTGACCAGAGTAAAATCACCCAGGACCTGGAAAGTTTGCTGAGGACAATTTCTAAATTCAAGGCTTAAAATTGAAATAACGGATGCAAAATAGAACGCAAAAGTACAGGTTTCAGACTGCCGGTATCCTGTCAGAAAGGCCCGACCGAGAGAGGACACATCACATTAGAAACCATTATGAAATTTGCAAATCTGAATTAGTAAATTAGATATTGCATTTTAAATTTGGAAAATTTGATTCTGTCAGAACGAACTGAGCTTAGAACCAAATGTAAGTCATGTTCATATTACTTTTTTTTTTTTTTATTTAGCTGGCACTTTCCTCCAAAGTGACGCACAACTCTGAGAAAACAAAAGTGCATCTTGGCTTAAAATGAAATATTTTGATTTCATGTACATCAACAAATCCTTTCAGTTTCAATTCCAAATTGAGTTGGCAAAAATGATGCTGACAGCTGTGTGGATGGCAGTTTACAGGTTAAAATTGTATGGATAGAAAACACTGCACAACGACTCATTTATTTTTATGTATATTATTATTACTATAGATAAACAAGTTGTCAGTTACTAGCCTGATTTAAACAGACTTTTGGAACATGCAAACAAAATTTCACTGGAAAACTGAAGCTGTAAATGTGGAGTGTAAAATGAAATCGTTTTAATAAAAATTGTGCTAAGCATCTAATAAAGAGATTCTGTTTTTCTGAACGGATTTGCATGTTAAATCACACATAGTATGACTGACAGCTTTTACAGCTGCTACTGGGACCCAAATGGGATTTGACTCGTGTAATTCGGACCTCTTTATTACTCGCTATCAGTCACTTCTGGAAGCTGATGATCCCGGTCAGGGTTACAGTGGTCTGGAGCCAATCCCAGAATCCCAGGCCTCGAGGTTAGGAGGGGGACACTCTGGACGGGACGCCGCTCCATCACAGGACACACACCCTTTTACAGGCTGTGCTCACCTTCTTATTTCGTCAAGTTTAAATGGTATTTAACGGTATTTAGCCTGTGGCTACTTCGCAGGTTACAATCCTTGTGTCACGTCAGGGGGCAAAGCATGGCAGACGAAGCAGGTGAGGGTATTTGCACTGAGTTAAGGAATATTTTTTTGTACTCCAGTGACGCGAGATAGGAGATGCTACACGAGGAGCACAACGACTAAGTTGCACGTGGTACTAAATGAAATTTGGGAGCGGGGTCTTTTTTGACCCCAGGCCTCCCGCCCCAACAAGTCTGAAAATGGGATTATTGTTGAATTATAGTTCTTTCAGTTACTGTTTTTGGTAATAATAGTGCTTCATATAAAATTTTGACTCATGTCAGTGTTAAAATGTTAACATTTAAATGTTTCAATCCAAACAAATTTTAAATGAATTTTAAGCTGCAGAAAACTGTATTTAGCTCTGTGGTCAAAGCCACGTGGGGTCTTCAGAGCAAAGTTCACAACCTGAACTGGCAAAACTTTTCTTAGATGCCATAAATCAGCTGTGTAGTGAAATAATAAAAATGTCAGCACTTTGTAATGGGCTAACAGATTCAAATATTTAAATAGAAGTTATTTGTTAAGGCACAGCTGTCATTCATAAGCTGTAATTAAAATGTTTTTTCCTCCAATTTCTACGGTGAGATTTTGTTACAACTCGTTCTTTCAATAAGAATAAACAACTCACTTTTGGCCTTTTCGAAAACTTGAGATTTTTTTACAAATCAGGACTTTTTTGATGTTGGTCAGAAGTACATTTTAATTTACACGCTGATGTTGTTCCTTTTAATATTACAAACCGGGCCTGTTGTTTCATTCCAGGAAGGTTCAACAGTCAAGAAAGAGAACAATTCTTTGCAGCTCTTTGCAGATTTTTTAAAAATCAATCACAGATACTTGCCTCTATAGCACGCTGCCATTTGGTTTACTTTACTTTATCACCGCATTTTCCAGCCAATCGGCTGCCTGCACAGCTGCATGTTTTCTACTGTAAACATTGGACAGGCAGTACAAGATAGGGAGCTAAATCATTTTTTGTTCATTTCTCAACAGGCCTATATTATGCAAACACACTTTTGGAAGAGCTGAGTGGCTCAAGAGAAACTCTGGCTTTGTTCTGAAACTGAAGTTGGGATTCTGATGTTTCTAGGAAAGGGCTGTCGGATCTTACGGAGTTGCTATCACGGCGGAGGACCCGGCCGTGTGTCTCAGCATTGCAGGGTTCAGCACTGAAATGTACAGTCAGCTTTGGAACAGGTCAAAAAACTTAGTTACTGAGTAATAAAAATGATCTAAAGTCCAGAAAAAAAGAAAAGACGATTCAAGAGAATCAACTAGAGTAACACCTGGATTAGAACTCTAGATGTGTTCTTGAAACGTGGAGCTGAGGGAAACAGCACTATAAGAGGACAGTAAGGATATTTGATCGGATATTTGAACACTGCACATGAGACAAAATGCAAAATAAGTTAGAATTATAGCGAATAAAAACAGAAAAACAATCAATGTTATTGAAGAAGTAAAAAGTCCAAGAAATCTGTCTTGATTTTTTTGGACATTTTTAAAAATAAGGTAAATTATTATGATAAATTTCTCAAAAGCTCAAATAAAACAATGCTACTGCAAAAAAGTGAGATGGGATTCAGAGCTAACTGAGGTATTACTGGATTTGCCTTCTTAAAATCAGCCAAACAAAGGTTTAAATCTATCTTTGGCGTAAAATTACAGACATACCGTGCTATGTGTTGTATCAAAAACATGATGTTTTGGAGGTGATTCATAGGTGTTCGGGGGACTCCCGAATCAGTCTGGTGCGAACTCGGACCCGCACGGCTTTTCTTCCCAATAGCTTGCGAGCATCAGCACCACGTCAGACGATGATCTCACCCCACACCCTTGTCACCCCACCTGATTCACTGCAAAGTCGTATTTGTAATTTCCATCTACAGGATATTAAACATAATGCAAATTAAAGGGGAATGATGGACTTCCCTGAGTTGATCTGAGAATCTGAGAGAGGGCCAGGAGATCCTGTCATCTCCTCTAAATCACAGCCTGCAATGTGTCTCCTTTGCCAGTTAAAGGCAAAGGTTCAAGAGAAAATGAAACTGAAATTTCCATTACAGTGAAGACCTTCTTACCTGCATTCCACATAAACTGCAGCCCCACAGCGAAAGCATAAAATAAATGCACACATTATGTTTTCAACAACATTCATGCAAAATCTAATCCCCATACGTAGAAGAAGCTGTATCAGCTGTGCATTTATTTCCTGAACCACTACTTGCATCCCAAGTCATCCTCCTTCCCCCACTTATTATGAAACATTATGTAGGTGAAACTCAATTTAGGGAGAAGAGAAACAGAAAGAGCCACCTGTTTGGCAGCTTCTGTATTAGACAGCTACCGGGCACTGGTTTAAAACAAACCACACAGTGTATAAAAACAGGATAACTGGTTTATCGTTACATTTCTGCAGATTAAAACTGTTATCAGAAGGTATTTTTCCTTTGACCTTAATTGCTAATCATCACCCAGCAAACAATACAGGGCAGCCAAGACAGACGGGGGCAGGTTTGTGCTGTACAGGTGTGAATGCAGGTTAAACAAAAGGCGCTACAACCCCAGATATCCTAACTGCAGTTGTGAGGGACACCGCGGTAAACTGGACTGAAATCTATTCAGTTTGTACAAGCAGGTTACAGAGACACGTGTCTAAAGGGTGGCATCTGGTTGTGTACATTATCAGAATTATACCTTATAGAATGCATGTATTACTGCAGCTATACAGTATGGAACCTGCACATTATACATACAGGATCTGTACATTAGTAGATCTGTATATTATGGAAACAGTACATTACTGGATAATTGCAGGACGTACATTATTTGCACTGCACATCATGAAAACTGCATAATGGAACTGTAAATTACAGCAACTGTATCTTATGAAACTGGACATTATTGGAACTTTATTCCATTATTGGAATATAACATTACAACATTATGGAAACTGCACATTATTAATCTTACTATGCATACATTAAGGGAACAGTGTAATATAACAACCTGTACAATACGAAATTTTGCAAACTGAATTATGTCCACTGTACACTATAGAACCTCTACATTAAAGAACCTGTATATTATGAAAACTACGAGCTTTATGAAAAATGTACATTTAGGAAAGGACGTTTTTTTGTATTCTATGGAAACTGCATTATGGACATTATGTGCAGGACAAAAACTACATTCTGTGAGCTGTGCAAATATGAACACAGTTTTCACAGTTTTCCACTCAAACAAACCCAGAAAAACTGGATAAACAGACAAGGTAGAGCAAAACTCAGCAAGTCGAACACAGCAGAATGAAACACAGCAAGAGAAACACAGCAGAGAGAAACACAGCAGAAAAACACAGAATGAATGAAACACAGCAGAAAAACACAGAATGAATGAAACAGCAGAGTGAAAGAAACACAGCAGAGTGAAACACAGCAGAAAAACACAGAATGAATGAAACAGCAGAGTGAAAGAAACACAGCAGTGAAACACAGCAGAGAAAAAGAGTGAATGAAACAAATGAAACACAGCAGAGAAACACAAAGTGAAAGCAGAAAAACAGAATGAAGCACAGCAAGAGAAGCAGAGTGAAACAGCAAGAGAAACAGAATGAAAGAGTGAATGAAACACAGCAGAAAAACACAAAGTGAAACAGCAAGAAACACAAAGTGAAACACAGCAGAGAAACAGAATGAAACACAGCAGAGAGAAGCAGAGTGAAACAGCAAGAGAAACAGAATGAAACAGAGTGAATGAAACACAGCAGAAAAACACAGCAGAGAAACACAATGAAACAGCAGAGAAACACAGAATGAAACACAGCAGAGCGGAACAGTAAGTTAAACACGGCAGAGTGCAGTGAAGTGCATCGTGTCAGGGGTCAAAGTGAGTGTGAAAAAGTGATCGAATCGGCGCAGATATCCGGTGAACGGTGTCGCTGACACACACACACACACGCACACACACACACACACACACACACACACCAAAGGCAACAGACTCCGAACAGTGTAAAAGCCCAGAGCGCCTCGCGCCAGTGTTTTAAAGCACAGCGCGCGCGCTCTGTCAGGTCAGCGACGTTATGCAAATGGTGTTTTATTATAATCTTAAAGCTGCCATTGTTTTAATAACTGACACAAGGCGAGGAGACAGTTTGTTCAACACGAGTTACGGGAGCGGAGAGAGTCGCCCACCTGGCAGGGAGAGAGCGCGCTTCTGCCCGAGCGCTGCGAGGCTTCCCGTCGGACCGCGGCGGCGCCCACAGCGCCCACATGAACCCGCGATCACAGCCCACTTTACAGCCGCGATCCGCGACCCGGGATCCGGCGCTGACAGAGCGCGACGCCGCGGCGAGTCCTCGCTGTGCGGAAACCGAGCGCGAAAGCAGCGGCGCGCTCCCGCGGCGAGAAAAGTAGGTCAGCGCGCGGCTCGGTGAGCCCAGCAGCTCGTCATCACCACCATCATCATCATCATCACCACCATCATCATCATCGTCATCGTCGAAACCACCACCATCAAGATCGATAATGTCATCTTCATCATCGCGAGCGGCGACCTCGCAGCGGGGAGTCCAGCACCGCTCACATCCATAAGGTGCTGTTTATCGACACACTTAAGCGCGCGCTTGTGTGTGTGTGTGTGTGTGTGTGTGTGTGTGTGTGTGTTCGGAATCTGCAACATACGGGTTCAAAGCGGCTGCCGGGAGTCCGCCTCTCAACATAAAAGTTGGTCATGGAGCATTTGTACAATTCCTGCACACACTGTCTGTCTGTCTCTCTACACACACCTGTACACTTCAGGATTTGTACAGTGTGACACGGTACATATCACATCATATATATATATATATATATATATATATATATATATATAATTTATATTTAGCGTTACAAGTCCAGATATGATAGTGCTGTGTATACACATACTGTGCTGTGCAATTGTCTTTTAAATGTTGTTATTAACGCGTTGCTTATATCTATGTATTTGTTTGCAGTTTAGACTGTGTTACATGAGCTGTGTTTAAGATGCTGTACTTCTGAATGGATTAATGAAATTCCATCCTGTCCCACATATATTTGATTCACTGAAGGCAAAATAATAATTCTCTGCACCTCATTCAGTGTTTGTCTTACTGCTGTAGGAAATACATGGAAATTATTTCCTGAATTACCGTCCCAGTTGGATTTAGCCTATGAAACAGGAAGCTTTACTGTAATGTAGAAAAGTATCGTGTGGAAAAAATACCATACATATGTATGTATGTATGTATGTATGTATGTATGCATGTATAAAAATTGTCACATTTAAAATAAATGTTTAATTAACATTACTGGACACCTGAACATATGTCGTCGGTGTTTATGTTATGCAAATCACATGCGAAACACACAGGTGTATGCAGCACGCTTACTGTACCAAGAATCAGAAATATTGTAAATGACGCATTACTGACATTTTTGTTATTATAGAATTTTATTTACCTTTATATACTACATGTATCCTTTATCCAAGGTGACTAACAATGTTAGTCTTGTACACTAAGTGACGTACAATAATTTCCCCACTTACACATGAGGGTAAACCTGTCAGCACAGGGTGAGCACCTGGATCAGCAGTGCTGGAGGGGGTCAAACCCACAGCTTTCACATTATAGGACGACTGCCTTAACCAGAATGCTGCCTGTCGCCGAACTTACTGTCCATTAGGATGCAATGTGAATATAAGCAAGTAATGAGATGAACAAAGTCATTCACAATATAAAAAATACAAGGCCAATGAAATTATACATTTTTCACAAAGCACTCAATTCAACACTGAGCGCAATTCAACACGGACACCGAGAACAGGTGGCGCATGGACAATATTTGACAAAAAAAACCACACACTAGTTTTTTTTTGAGGAATTTAGCCAAATCTCAGATGGTTTATAAGTTTATTGCACAACTTGTGCTTCATGATCTAAGATTTTACTCCGAGGACAGAACCAGAGCTGAGCCCCAGTATTTAGCAGCTGAGGTCGATCTTTTCTCGGCTCCCCCAGAACACAGAGGGGCAAACTGCCAACATTGGCATGTTGAGCAACGGGGGGTCGGCAATCTCTCTATAACAGTTAAATACAACTATTTACAGACACACAGCAGCCAACCTTCATGGGCTCCATAATGCACTGCTGCAAGTGTGTAAAAAGGTGTGTAGTCGCTGAGAGGAGTTATAGGGGGACTGTGGCCCCTCTACGTGTTCACTGTTGTTCCCATATTCTGTTGTGTCAAGTCTTTCCGCTTGCAACCCCGATGACAGAGGCGGGTAGTTAAAATAGTACGAAAATATGTAGCATATGTGCAAAATTGCTTTCCTTCCGGAGACGCCGCTTTTCTACACCGTGCACATCAATGCCACCCCTTTTCTGTGTCCCTATACGCTGCAGACTAACTAAACCGAAATAGAGCATAAGATGTGTCTTACTTGTATGTTCAGCTTTATACTCAGACTGCACATTCCTGTACATGTGAACTTAAACACCACTAAACAGTAACATGCCTGAAGCTGTCAGTTAACATCAGTTTTATGTGTTATTGCGCAATCAATAAATAAATAATACGTTCCAATATAACGATACTGTTATAAAATATATGGCCGTGATACTGCCTCATACATCACATATCTGACTAAAAGATGCAAAACTCTATGAAAACCACTCACTGCTGTTGTTATGACAGTAAATACTGTTGTGTATCTAGCAGTTATACTTCCTGTACCAACAGAATCCTCCATAACTAATGACTCATGGACCTTTACCTTGAGGTAGGAGAAATAATGACTACTGATTATCTGAAAAAGATGTAAATTCCACTAAATAATCATGAAGTATTTTCAGATAATCACTTACTTGGGTGTTATTATGTTATGACACACATACCCTGTCCAGCCAACGACGCCCTCCTTATATTCACAGTAGACTTAAACGCATGTATTTATCGGAAACAAATTTATGTGTTTTGATATACGCACTTTTTCTGAACGTGTAAGACGTTGTTTGCAAAGATATTCAATGCTGGATCTGCCATCTCAATAACTCGGATCACATAGAAACGGATAAAATGAAATGAACTGAAACTGCAGCATTAATAAATAAAATAATAACTCAGGGAGTCCTAAACGGTAATAAGTAAAAATACAAGTTATAATGGAGAGGGAGACGGTGAGAAGACATTATGCAGCGATTCTTCTGTGTTTCACTGGTACAGCATTCAGCAGGACCCTGTTTTATGGCAGCATCCAGAAACATTAGTGACGAACATGAGGACATGCAGATCAGAAGGAGTAACAGTACTGATAGTAATAGTGTTCGCTGTTTGCTTAAGATGGCTAACAGTGTCTACAGGCCCGTCATCTTCACACGGTGTCAGGATGAACTGCGAGGTCAAAAAGAAAAGCATGTAAATGCACGCTCACTTGTTGCTATGAAACAGAATCTATTCCTGGTGCCTTTTAACTTCTCTCCTGCTCGAGGTGTAAAAAAAAGTCATTTGCAATCCCTCAAATCTGTGCTTGGCCATAACAAAAATATCCAATTTCGCAGGAGAGGAAGAAGGCCTCGACTGGATGTTGTCACACCTTCTCCTGTCGAAGGAACTCACTCAGATAGATGGCTGGCGTGGGCCACACGGGCTGAGCCGAACCTACTATACAGCCTGCAATAAACACTTATTACTTTGTTTGCTAGAGACCGTTGAACTTCAAAGTGCGACACGCTTCTGAACCCCTTCCAACTCGCCAGTTAATTCATAACTAATGGCTACCCTCCGTATCCTGCAGCATTGAGAAAAAAATAAACTGTACTGTCAAAGTCCCTGTTGAAGTCCACAAGGGTAGAGATCAGTAATGGAAGCAAAGTCATTCTTAAATAACCAGTATTTTTTATTCATTCAGTTAAAGGATACAGCCGTATTTATCGATATATGTGCCCTTAAACGTACCGAATAAAGTGGCCGTGCGTGTGGAAAGGTTGCGGTATATTCTAACACTTAAGAAAGGCAGAATCCGCTTTGCACTAAAAACAGCTGAGCTGTCTATAAAGCATTCAGATGCTACATAAGGTGGAAAGGCTAAAAGTTGGGGTGTTTTAAACACATCGGGGTGAAATGACTGCAAAAAGGTTAGAACTTACCTTGTCCTACATGCTCATATTATTATTAACCATTACTATGACATGGTTTCTAAGGCAACGCAGTAACCAGCTTACAATCATTTACTCTTTTATTCAGCCAGGCACTTCCGGAAAGATTCAGGGTAGTCACCTTGATCAAGGGATGGGGTTTCAAACCCGGGTCCTTCAAGGTGATGCTCTAACCACTGCGCTGCCCATTGTCTACACCTATAACGTCTCTGAGCACAAGAATGAACTATTATGAAAGTTGCTAATGAAAGAAATCGAATCTCAATTACAATTTATTCAAACAAGGAAATCACTAAACAAGCAGTTTTTTCAGAATCTCTTATCTATAGAGCTCAGTCTCTGTTGTCATACAGTGTATGTTTGTTTGTTCTTCATGCACAGCTTCGTTTTTCAAACGACTTGAAATTTGGCTCACAGGTATTTTTCAGCCTGAGGGAAGATTTTGCAGTGAAGTTCATTAAACTCCAAAAAGACCCCTGACTATTGAGAAACTTTAAAATTCGATCTCTGACGAGGCTCACACACACGCTCACACGTCACAGGCAGAGCGTACATACATGACCATTTTCTCGCTTCACACACACAGACACACACATGCTTCCCCACTCAAACAGGTAAATTGAAAGGTAATGAAGTTTGGTGGGATATAATTTGTTTTTACTGTGTGCACGTCACTATGGTCGATACACGCGGTCCCCTCAGCGCCATTCACACGGTCAACCACAGGAGCCAATGTTACACGTGAGAAAATGAAAACGTAAATATTAAAACGAAATTAGATACGATACAGACGACACTGCACACATGAACAAGGTGAACGAGGTGAAATGTAGTATATTTTGTTTTTTCCTTTACCACTTGACTGCGACCGGCGGGCACCTCACTTTCTGCAGGGTCCGCCTGTCCAACAGCACGAACAAAACTCATATACTAAATACAACCACTTTAGCGTTAATAAAGTTTGGTGATATTAAATGTGTATTTACCTTTACACCGCTGCAACTTTTTGATCCACCCAGCACCAGTTAACTCAACTAGTTCAATATATGTGTGGAACACTGCAGCTTCCAAATGTGCTGCAGCTTTTTTTTAGGTTCTTCTGCTGAGCTCTGCTCACTGACTTCCCTGATAAGTCAGTTTTACAGAGAAAAGGCTGCAGGGTTTAACCCAGACTGGCGAAGGGGGAAAACCTTGGGGGTAATTGAATGTAGTGGGGTGACAGGGTTAAAAGAGACCCCCTTATCTCACGCCTGTGAAAGTTTTCGCCAAGGTCTGCACTGAATAACCCGCCCTTGTCCACCCTGTAATGAGTGTGAAACGCGGCCAACACACTCCGGAGAGCTAATGAATGTGGGAAATGCTGCTCCTCTCCTTCATGGTGCAAAGTCTCTGATCTTCCTCGCTTTCATTTTTTTCTCAACTGATCAAAACATATACTGTACACACTTCTTTTTTTCGCAGTGTTTTGATGTTGTGGATTTAGTTTCCGCTCAGTATTCATGCCTTGGTAACAGTGACGTCTTTACTATATAATCTTCGATATTCGAAATCACTGTCTTGCTCCAAAGAGAAAGATACTTCAAAGTCAATCCGTCAGCTGTGGCGACTTTTCTGTCTTTCCACTCAATATTCTCCCTGTTTGTGTCGATGAAGAAATGGTGAAGAAAATAATTACCTCTGTTTCTGCTTATTTTTAATACCAGTACAATGAATTCTGGACCCCGGCCTTTAGGAAATGCAACAAAGACCCACTGAGAGCCCTGTGCTCATACAGCTCTGGTAAGTAGAGCTCTGTTTTGAAACGTACTTTGATTTACTCTGAGATGTACGCTGCTTTTGAGAAAAGAACTGTTGGTGATTTTGAATAGGCGGATGATACACAGAGCAAAACATGTCTGACATACTCAAGTGGATAGAAAAACAGTAATACAGACAAAATGCACACAGTACTACCAAACCTCACTGCCTACACATTAGGACTGGGTTCACTGCTGTGCTATGTGCTTAAGTCGTGTAAACTTTCTTCTGCCTCACTGTTGCCAGTTAGGGTCCTTCCCTTCAGCAACCTTCCCCATCACCCCTCCCTGGAGTGTGTGTGCATGTGCGTGCGTGTGTGTGTAGTGGCCCGTTTGTCCTTATCCTGATGAATTAGGTGGGATCTGCATAGAGACACATGTGTGTGTGTGAAACTGAGCAAAAAACTCATCTATGGTGAAAAGTACCTGGCTGAAAAATTGGAAGTCTGTTGCTTGAAAAACAAAGCTGGGCACAAAGAACAAACAAAGAGACAGACAAACAAAGAGCTTTATAGGTACAGAGATATCCGCTTCTGCTGTGTCTCTTTCATTCTTCGTTCAGAGCTCTGTGTCGCTGTGTGAGAAGAGAGTGTACAAAAATAAACTGATGTGAATAAGCCCAAGTGTAAATGCAAGTGACATCACAAGTCTTGCATTTACCTTTGGATGAGTTGGAACTTTACAACTTCTCACCTTGGTTTCCACTATCAGATTTTTTTATTCTGTTAAACGGTGTTGTTAACAAATAGCATAAATGCAGGGCATGACAACTTCACACAATTTCTGCAGATTATTTTTGTGGAATATTGATTCTGCTGGCTGTAGAGGTGGCGACGGTGACGGCCACTGGGGTAAAGTGTAGGCCCTGTCATGAACGTGGGAACCATCCTGAGATGTTGTGTTTTGGGACACAGTGCACTGTCCCGCTGGAGATGGCAGTCTGAAAAAGGCCACGCTGGTTATGAAGGGATGGATACACTTGGTCAGTATGAGTGACACAATGGTACTGCAGCATGAACCGATGTTCCGATGGTACTAAGAAAACCTAAAAAAATCAGTAAAACAGGCTGTGGGGTCAGAAGTCATTTCCCATCACATTACAGCACCTTTGTCAGGTGGTACTGGCAAGGTGTACCAAATAAAGTGACCAGTGAGTACATATTTTGTTAAATTTTAGTGGTTAAACTTTGAACATGATGTTTACAAACACCTTAAATTTGGAGCATAATATAAATCATGATATGTTCACAATATAAAAAACTGATCTAATATGACAGAGAAAAGACGTCTTTGTGTGCCCACATGCTAAACGCCTACGGAAACGCTTGTAACTTATTCAATAATAGGGACGGCCGGTAATATTTACCAACAAAAATGGTCAAATAAAATAACTGTAACACTGAATATTAGAACTTCTGTCTTAGTGACATCTAAGTACTTTAATGTTAACCTGAAGACTTAGAAGACAAACTCTTACCGTTAAATATTATCTTTATTAGCTGAATAGTTTTCTTCATTAGATTGATGGCTATATGAAAATGTCTGAAGGCAGATGCCTGTTATTCTTCAAAATGTTGCAGAATTTATCCCTGAATAATTGAACATCTATTAACTAAAAGAAAAGGGGGACCTTTGATTTATATTGCATTAGAAACGATGCTTTAGCCAACCATTCCCAAATCACAAAGTTAAATTATTCACTAGCTCGATATGTTCTGGACGTGATATACTCTCATAAACGGCCCCCGGTAGTCTGCGAGGAAAAGCATCGACATAAATCTTTGAACTGAAATCAGACGTAATGAAAATCAGAGTCGCTAGCCCATCTATACCATGTTTCTGTGGAAACGCTCTGATGGAAGAAGGCAGTACATCTGCCGAGCGGATCTTTTGTCCTGTTTTGTTATTACCTTCCAGGGATTCAGCAATTTTTCACAAGCAACACAAACAATAATGTTTCTGCTTACACAACAGCCCAGATACCTGTGAACCAAATTTTCTTTTGTTTTTATTTCAAGTAGGACCAGTGAGGCTAGTCCTGTTAATGCAATGCAAGCAGGCAGGTGCTTTGATGGCACTACAGAGAGGGCTCCGAACATATGCGGGGGGTAACGTTAACGGGTCGGACCTCACCGGACCCCTCGGCCTTCGTGTTCAGGTACGGCTCCTGTGTGCCAGCAGACTGTTTGGATTATCAGAGCCTCTTACGCAAACCATATTGATTTAACTGTCAGACAGCACGTGTGAATGGAGCCAGCTGTCTCCACAAAAAAAGATGCCTAAAAATAAACCTGTGTTTTTCCCAAAAGAGGGCTTCTATGAAATTTCCTTGCAGATGAAACGAATGGCCACTGCCAAGCGGAACGCGTGCAAAATGAAAATGTCCTTCTGCGAATCGGATCGCCATTGTGGACTGTGGGGAGGACTTTCTTGAGCGGCAGGTGAGGGACAGATTTAATAATTCAGATGAGACACCACTTTTTTGGGAACATGAGACCAGTCAGAACTGAGCTGGACTGCCTTCCTCTTTGCCTAAAAGTAAAGAAGAGATCTGTCTTCGTTCAAATGGATCAGTCACACTAACCTGGTGCCACAGCTGGATTTCCGCTGAAGGGACCCAAACATCATGCCAGCTGGAGCCCATACCACAAATTACTATATAACACAAACTGTGTTTTAATGTTTAAAAGTGTGTCAAATCTTGGCAATACGTAGGTAAAATTTGCACTCTGATACTCACATTTATGGATATTTAATCGTTTAGCAGATATTTTTCTCCAAAGCAACATATAGTGATTACTGTACAGTGTTTATCTGACACCACTTTATCCAAGATAAAAAGACTAACAATGCCAAATACATTAAACTACCTACAGTTATTCACTCGCCGGCACACGCTACGGGCAATTTAGAGTCACCAATCCACCTGAAAACACACGTTTGGACTGTGGGAGGAAACCAGAGCGCCTGGACGAAACCCACATTCCCCGCAGCCCTTCAAACTACTGCTGTGTTAATGTGCACGTTGACTCGGCACTTAAGATACGTACAGGGACAATAATACTTAATACTACTTGCACCAGTCACTGTCTCTCTCTATCTATCTATCTGCCTGCCTGCCTGCCAGTCTGTCCTGTATCTGTATATTTTACTGGTATTTTGCTTCCAGTGCTGCCACACATTTTGTTTGTCCCTCCAGAGAGCAGAATGTGCTCCTTATATGCAGCTCAGTGAAAGGGGTGTTATTACCCAGACCTCAGTATGAGTCTATTGTGTGTAATGAAATGAATCAAAATTGCTCACAAATTAATATGTGAGACCCTATAATTAAAGTGACCCATTTTTTAGCTAAACATTCTTCCCAGTAATTACAAGGGAAATATTCAAAAAAAGATATTTAGTTACTAGTACAGTCGCATGAAAGCAGCTGTGAGTATAATTTTGCCTTTCTGACGGCAAATATTGAGATAGCATCATATTCATTACGCCCATTTGATTTTATATCACCTGGCTTTTCCATCATCACTCAACGTCGATGAAAAGACCATAAACCATCCTACTGATGGCTAAAATTATAATTATGCCTTCATGTGGACAGTGTTAAGGTTTTATTTATGTGATATGAAGTGATAACATGTACAGGATATATGGAGCGTAATTAAAAGTACATTTCTTGGCATCATTCATCAGAGTACTATTGAAAACATGCATTGCATTCTTCTCATAAGTACATACAGAAGCATGAATTAGAGAAAATATGCAAAAAAGAGATAAACAAATAATAATAACTGGTGCTTTTATAGGATAATTAATAGTCTAACAGTTTTTTGTTGGTCCAACCACTTGTGCTGGTGCCACTTAAATATAAATCATTGACAAATTGAATGCAATAAAATGATTTAGGAAAGAACGGGGCTGGCTGCCAGACTTTTTACTCTTTTTACACTTTTTTCCTCAGCTTCAGTCCAGTGTAGACACCCATTCGGCATTAGGACACCTTTATCCTCATAAATCAAATCACTGGAATGTTACTAGCTGTGAAAGACAGTCTGACAGGCTATATTGCTGAATGCATTTTTGGTGAAGAAGGTGTATTTTTAAAAATCTTCTAACCTTTTTGTATTTAAGCAGGAGACACCAGGTAACTTTTAAAATTAGTAGAATGATTTTATGTCACGCGCATGAGCGAAATTTGATCCTATTTCTGATCTTTAACCATTACTTTCTTTTATAAAGCTAAAAGTCAGAATTAATATTATTCAAAGGGAAGCATTCACTTCATCTACAGTAAGCTAATGTAAAGTGAAGAAAAAGCCTTAGAACTATTATTGCTTCAATTAAAGTTGAACAAAAGAGAAAATAAACTTCAAATGTAACAGCATAACTAACTTAAAAGTTTTCTTTATTTAAATGACAGGGTCTTAAAACCAAGCAAATTTGAACTCTTAAGTTAACCTGCACCTTTGAAGCTCAGCTATGTCGATCAGGAAATGTAAAAATAAACTGAAAGATCTTCCTTTCTTCTTGATAACAGCGATGATACGGCTGTATGATCGCTTTCTGTTACAAAAGCTGACATTAAAACCTATAGTGACCCAGGACAAAAGTCTTTGAAATTAACATCATTACACCCAACCCCAGTCTCCCCTACGGAACCATTTGCAAATCTATCAATAAACAGTAATAGCATATTAAGCGTATTAACATATTAAAACCCTATGAGCAGAATTGTACCGCTTTCATTGTAAAGTGCATGTATTTTTCATACTTGACATACTTGATTGTTCCGCAACTTAAACGCACAGAAAAAGAGCTTTTCAGAATCTGAAGCTTCATTATTATGCTCCCCACCCTGCCTCAAGTAGCCAGCAGGGCCAAGGATTTAACGTGTTGTGGCATTTAAAAAAAAGAAACCCAGTGATTCATAGATTGTTTAGCAGAAAACAGCAGGATGGCGGTATTTAGTGAATGCAATTGTCCCTGAGCCAGTGGCTGACGGGGCTTTGGCGTATTTTATGATTCATAAAGAACTCCCACTTTTGGTTTCTGCATTATTCAGCATCTGCCCACGCAGAGATTAGCTCCTTGCGCTTATGTAGGTCAGACGATTGGATAATGGGATGACACCCATATTCAAAATACGCTTTCTTTAGGTTTTAAAGCAGGAGCGTCACAGACTCGGCACTCGCTGGGCTCGGTCCCCGTGACGGGTTCCGCGGAAGGGGGCATGTCACGTGACACTGCACGCAGACGACACGCAACCCGGCGGTGCTTTGGCGCAAAATTTTCTAGCTGCTGCGATGTCAGCAGAGGGCCTGGTGATGTCACGGCAGAGCACCCCCCCGTGCACGTGACCGTGCACATGAATGGATGTAGAGGCCTGTCGTGCTGTTGCTATGCAGCTACACCACCCTGCCTTTCCCTGGGTGGCTGTAGCCACGTGCTACCATCAGCTGCCCTTCCGCCCCGGCGTGACTCCACGCTCTGTGTTGTTATGGCAACTTTTCCATGGGAGTGCATCTGAGCCACCCCTGAATCTAAGGGGCAAGACACCTCGCGGGCATCCCTGCTGGGCCCAGATACCGTACGCAACTTTGTGTCTTCCAACAGGAGAAGTGTGACAACAGGGGGCTCTCAGGTGCTCCATAAACTCCCCGTATTTGTTTATTTCATACTCAGGTCTGAAAGCAAATCTCTTAAGTGGAAAATGGAAAAACAAATTAAACCGTGTTGAAGAGTCAAAACCAGAGCTCAAACTGGCTGAAAGAGAAAGAGCTGCACTGCTCTTGTGCCTTCCAGTCAAACGTAGCTGTGTGGCTATATCCTGTGTGCCTCACTTCACAACAGCAGCAATAATAATCTATGTGCATGACTGATTACTTGTGTCTGTACACATCAGACTGTGAACCACAGAGTTTCTAGAAATGATCCAACATGCTGCAGTTGGAATTGACTTGACCCATCATTAACTTGCATATTGAGATATTGCTTATCTAGCCCATCTGAGCCGTATATATTCAGGAGGGAGGAGTCAGAAGCCCAACTGCAAAACCATCTGCTGCTCTGAAGACGAATTAGAATTAGCCTTCATTTTACAACCTTTCCTCACATTTACTGGCCACAAACTCTTTGTTACACTTAAATAGAAATGTCCTGATCACAATTTTGCATCTTTAACCGGCACAGAACAAATCTGCCCGGGAGGGAGTGCAGTAAACATTCGGCGAAAGCTGCGGATCCGGCGTATGCCGCGGCTGTACTGTGCATTCCGGAATAAGCAGATCATTTTATGCAATCATGTCAATGTTCAACATTACAGAATGGAATCTGCCCAATGGCGACAGTTTCATTGCAACTGCATGCACTTTCCTGGTGCACACTGAATGTAGCTGCTTGTGTTGGGTGAACGGCACGCAAACACTGCAGCATCTTACTGACAACATGAGTGATAGGAGGCAGAGATACTGCAATGGAAACACCTGACAATATATTAATATCAGGGGCCTAATCCGGCAGTGGGCCATGCTTTCAGCTTCAACCCTTCTTGGGATGTTGTCATTGAGGTCTTGAACTGTGTGCAGTGGAAAAACGCCCTTCAGTTCTTTGAGGGATGCAGGAGGTAGAAATCTACTCTGTAGATCTGCCCTGTGCTCTACAACTTCCCATAAAGGTTCGGTGATGCTTAGATCTGATGATGGGAAGTGTTCATCCTGGGGTTCGTGAAACCACTCTTGAATCTGCTTAGCAGTGTGTATGAGGATATTATCATTCTAGGAGGGAACAGTGTTTTTACCATAGGGTGCAACTGGTCCTGTAAACTGGCCTCCTCAGATACATTCACCGCTGTATGACCATGTAGACCAACCATCGGACCTTATGACTCCCACAAGATGGTTGCCCACACATTATGAACCCCCACCTTATCTAACAGTTGGAAGCAGACACAGAGGGTTAAAGGCATTCCTTAACTTTCTTTTCTTTAACTCATCCAGATGTTAGGAAATAAGGTGAAGAATGACTCATCAAACTTTATTACTTTTCCATTGCTTAGACCAGGTTAAGAGTCTTTGTGTGCTGGTTGTGGATACAAGCAGTTTCTGAATAGAAGTCCTGCCATAAATTCTAGCTTTATGAAGTTCTTAACCTGCAGGTTTTGAGACTGGCTAACAGAGGTGCTGATGCAGTTCGTGAGGTCGTACCTCTGTGGCATTTAGCAGCTCTCCTGTGAGGTATGCATCGGTCCCTGTGAGTGAGTTTCAACCTGCAACCACTGTTCCTCTTTGCCAATTCAGCTTGTCCACGTTTGGCCTGTACTGTTATTTTCTGTCAGACTGTCCCCCTTAAAACATTCATTAATTTTGCAGTTTCTGTGACTGATGCAAATTCAAATATGAGCACCAACTCTCTAGCCTCTTTGGAACTTTAGAACTTAGAACTTTAGAGCTCATCCACTATATATGTATATGTATACTGAGTGTGTGTGTGTGTGTGTGTGTGTGTGTGTGTGTGTGTGTGTGTGTGTATACGTATTGTGGTCTCACCCTGTTTTCCCTTGTGGGGGGTAACTTTGGCCTCCTCTCAGAGGCCTCGGAGTTTGAGGGACCGGTGCAGTATTTTTGCTGATTGGGCTCTTCTGGACTAAGAGCGATGTCATCGTACCTGGGACTTAGATTTAAATTGTAGATTTATTTATCTCGGTTATCGCTACACGTGCTCCCTCATATACCTGCTGTATAAGGGCGTTCGACAACAAATGATTCTTCATTTTTACACTCGTTGCCTCACGTTGCTTTGAAAATTCATGTAAAAATTCATGTAAAAATGCTAATAGTCAGACATCTTTTATCGGCGACAAATACCGTTAATCTACACACAAAATAACAGGACTCTGCTTTGCAGCTGAATCAGTGATTTAGTTATTTCAAAGTAAAAAACATTTAAGGGGTTTCTGTATTTTCTCCACCCCCCTGTACATTGAAAGGTTAGCTTACTTTTAATGGTAATATCTTTTTTATACGTCTGTTGGGAGACTGACACGGGGCCACTGTGCCACCTGTGTGAAGTGTGCTCAGGTATCAGGTGTACAGATAGAAATGTGTGATAAATTCACCAAAATCCCCCTTTCAGTGGTAGCTCTAGAAGGAGCACAATGGCATGAATGAAAGTGTCAGCGACTTTCATGCTAGAACTTGAAGAGACTCTGACATAAGGCCATCTGCACTATTGGAAAATGCCAGTGAAACTCCTCTATGCAAGTCACTTATCTTCGCAAATGTTAAATGAATTGAACTCGATTAATGGCACGCGGGATAAATTCATTATGCAAATTATTTTTTAATGAATGGGGCCTCTAGCTGACAGCTGAAAAGTGAACTGAGGTGACTTTGGGGGCTCTGCGAAGTTCGGCTTTGATAAATTATCACTTTCGCGTCGTACCAGGGGCACCGGGTACATGAACACAAAGCAAATAAATTACTTAAACATTAAAACAGCTACGTCTTATCTTATTAGCGGAGCCTTGAAGTCAGTAATTTTATTACTGTGCCATAACTTGTGACTGATTTCCTAACTAAACAGTCATAAATGAAACATGAGGAACTCTGTAGCCGAAGGATGAAGAAACGCTGCTTTACAGATTTCTCCTAAACTCACGCAACTCTTACTGATCTGAAAGTCACACTGTCAGTGATGTAATTTGACTGACATGCTTGATGCCAATACAGTTATTATGAAAACCGCTCTGGTATTTGCTCTGCTTCGGTGTAGTTGTGCAGTTTCATAAGTTTTCAAGGCACATGCTGATATGTGAAAGCACTTGTCAGTCACAGTCTTCTGGTTGAATGGAAGCCGGTTATTGGTATAATTATTCAAAAGGATCAGTAACTTCATTATATTTTAAATATCCCCTGTGGAGGGGTTCAGCTCCCTTAATGAGACCACAGACTATTTCTATGAAAACAGAAATTAAGTGCAATTACACGCCAAGACAAAGTAACACCATGTAATTGCACAACATGTAACAGCAAGAGATGTGAAAACAGAGCCCTCAAATTACATGGTGAACAGATCCGGTGACCCTGTGAGAGAGAGCAAGAAGACAACAGACAAACGCTGTCTGCAGTGTGTTACTGGGTCAGCGCCCTGCTATACCTGCCTGTAATGACAAACTTGACCCACAGTAATCCACCGAACATTCAACCGGGACACGTGTGGCAGTTTTTCTCACCTAAAACCCCTCTGGCTGAATCCCTTGTCTAACCATAGTTCATGTCACACAAAACAAGCAAACATGAGCAAAGTCCTTCCTTGAAATGGCAGCCAATAAAATGACTGGAAGAAAAACACTCGATACCCGGTTACAGTGCTAACACTGGCCAGGCCCCGCAATAGCTGAACATCACCTGCTTGCCACCAAGAACTGCTAGGATGGCACCTGGTCAACCTGTCCTATTAAACTGACTAAAGACTTTTAAGTGGAAGGGGGGGTTGTAGCTAGGAATCCCGCGTCAACAGAAACAATATTGTTCTGGGCCCCTCTCCCCTTTCAAATAAACTTTAAATTAATTTTTTTGAGCCTCTGCAGCTAGAATCGTCTTGCCCATCCACCCCAGTAGAGACGGCCCCTGACCATGAGACTGAAAAAAAATGTGGCACCTTAAAGAATACTAGATATATTAGTAAACCCTCAATTTAAGGGGTCCTTTAAGTCCTTTCCGGTCGATATGTCGGTACTTTCCCTCAGAAATCTGGGTGGTATGTTCAAAATATGCACCCCTCCAAAAATATTATGCCCCGTCAATGTCCTTCCTATCTCTGATAGTGTCTGCTAATGGTTTGATCAGGAGTGTGAAACGTAGGCAGAACAGGACGGCCTTGTCTGCAGCCCATGGAAAAACCGTGCAACAGAAAACCACTGGACTAATGGGTTTGAACATCACAGCTTGATTAGGTTGATGAAGTTGCTCCCCATGTTTAATCTTTCCCACCACAAATAAGAAACCCCGTTCTACTCGATCGAACGTCTTTTCCGCATCAAGTGAAAGGATCAGTGTAGGTTCTTGATTTCCTGCAGTGAAGTTTATGATATTTAAAGCACTACGTACTTTGTTGGAACCGAACCTGGTCTCGACAAAGCCGGTGAGGTTCGATTTAACAATTTTTGGCTTCCAAACTGCGTTTAGATCATAATTTTCATATCAAAATCCAGCGAGCTGATAGGTCAGTAGGAGGAGCCGTCTAAAGGATGTTTGTCTTTCTTTAAAATCGAGCTGACTGAAGCAGTATTCCAGGAGGGGGGCGCGTCCCTCGCTCGCCGTTAACTGCTGGCTTTAAAACGACATCATTCGGCATTGTTGGAACGCCATCTAGTCCGTGAAAGCAACAATATGCTATATAGCTACTGATACATCAGCACAGTCTTGTCAACCCCCCGATAAGCACATGCAGGTGTGTCACCACAGAAGTGCAGGACACGCTAATGTTTACGTGTGAACGTTCTACAAGGTCAGTGTTTTTTGCACTTTGCTTTGCAGTTAGTGGTTCATAGCTGGCAGCGACATTAAGTGAAGATTGCAGCTGCTCTCAGTGTGGCATTTTTTTCTATTAATTTCCTCATTTGGCAAATATTCCCACTGGCACCGCCTGAGTCTTGTAAATGTAGCTGGACACAGCGGATGCTTATCGAAATACAAGCACCCGTACAACTGTAATGGTTACAAACAAATATCCTTCAAACAAAAACATCGCTCCAGTGGGTTACAACTAAAATAATAAGCTGCTCCGTGAGCAGTACACACCGTGGGAAACAGAACGACGACTGTTTTACATAACCTGTGGTTTAGAAAATTGCTCTCCTGCTTAATGTCCATCCACACAGAATGAAGAGGGTGCTACAGTTCTACAGCTGCTCTATAAATACAGAATTGATATTTTTCATGCTGCTATTTTAACAGATTAAGTAAGAGCTTGACTCACAATGTGCACAATCAATACTGCAAATTTTATGCATCTGTGAAGTACATAATAAGAACAAATGTTTATTTTACCCGAGAGAAATAATTCTGCAACAGCTCCACAATGACTGTGTCCTCCTCCATAAAATGTGCTAAGAAACTGCAAAATGGTAATTTTATCAAAGGGTGTTTTTAGACAAGGGAAACCTAACTGCAGTTACCTCTCCCACTGTTCCTCGAATAAATTATATACTGTAAAGTTTGGGTGTTGTACTTTAAAATGCTTCTTCACAAAAAGGGTGACTGGCATGAAAGTCAAAAAAAAGACTCAAAATGTACAGCTCCAGTATGAGAAACAAACACGCTGAAGTTGCTGAAAAAGCGCGATGTTGTACACCAACACGCGTTTAAATAAAGACACGGCTCAGCAAAATACATCCTTCCGATTCTCTAAATATCCATAAGACAGCAATTCTTTCAAATTTTATTGGAAATACTGACACAGATGCCCAAGACTGAAGGGCAGTAATGTTTGCAAATGCTAAACAGTAAGGTTAAAAAAAACTTTCTAAATGTTAAATTACGCTTCAGAGTTATGGGTTAAAAATGAAAATGTCTCAGACACACACACACACACACACACCAGCATGTGCTCCTCAAAACTCGGGCCTGAAAGACAGCATCTTCCCGGCCTACATGGTGGCTGTTGATGGTGTCTGAAGGGATATATGGGTCACAGTTCTAGGGCAGGAGGGGTGTAGTGGCTGCAGAGCCAAAGCGCAGGAGAATCTGTTGTTCCACAAGTGGTTCTTACTGAGGGTCACTGGTCTCTACCAAAAGCATGGAGGCCTCACAGGGTTTTGTTTCTTCTTTAACATTTGTTTTCTAGTTACGTATATGATTCTGTTTAGAGCTGCATCAGTATTAGTTCAAATTAATTTGTCTAAGTGGCACAGCAGCTTGTGGGACTTAGAATGGCAAAACAATTTCAAAAAGTTAACAGTTCACTTTCCATGGAAAACATCCTCTCGTCAGCTGCTTGATGTCGCTCAAGTTTCCATGCGGCTACAGTCGTTTTTAACACATCTTCTTTTTTACTTTGGCTTTGATTTATAGTCCTCAGTGGACATTTTTTTGCACTGACACAAAAAACAATATTAAGCACAGAAAGCTGTTCTTCCAGACTCAGCAGTTTATGCCTTTTTAGAACATGTACAGATTCAAGGAGAAGGGTGGTATTAAATAACCTTAGTACGTCTTTCTGAGAAGGATGGATTTATGTAAATAAACAATTTTTTCAAACTACTACTAAACCCAAATGTACAGGCTTCGACATATTCCATAAGTGGTGATGTCAGCTTGTCGAGAATTGTGGAAATTCTGGAATAACTTCAGTCGCTGCTCTGGCAAATTGTGGCTTGGGGGAACTCATCTCTCCATAATGCCGTGAAGTCTCAGACAACAGAGAAACCAAACCGTATATGTCCAGTGCCATATGTAAACGAAAAAGGGATGGATAACCACCCACACACACAAGCGCACGCACACACACACACGCCTGGTCCTGTAGAGCAGGAGGTCTTGGAAGCATCTAGGTCAATCACGCAAGGGATGGGCGCTTTCGTGTTGTGAAATGGGCTTTTTTTCCAGGGCAGATTCCTCTGCAGCCCTGCCCCACGCTCAACCGTAACCCTTTTGTTACCAGGCCCAACAGATCAAGTCTGAAACAACAGGATTATAGAGACGCCTCGGAGCAGACAGGATCGGAGAGAAAAGAGGTTCAGGACGGTTTTCGTACTCGGAGGGCACCAGCGTCTGGAAGGAACTCCTCGGGGATCGAGGTTGAGCTTTAGTGGAGCTGCTTGAATTCCTGCTTCTCAGGGTGGAGCACAGAAGAACTGCCCTACCTTCTTTAATGGACTCCTCAGATTATATTGCAAAAACTCGCTTAACATTTCGTGACATTTGCATTTAATCATTTAGCTGACACTTTCCTACTAGGCATCTTAGAGCGTTAAGCCATTTACAATAATTTACCCATTTATACAGCCGAGTAATTTTTACAGCATCAAATCAGGCTAAGTATCTTGTTCAAGGGTACTATAGCAGGAGGAGAGTTTTAAACCTCTGTGACAAAAGGGGGCAGCTGTAACCCCAACATGAGCCAGTGCCAAACGTTACATGTCTGTGGGGGGGCTTTGATCCCCACTCAGCGTGTTTAGAGTTTGCGTGTTCCACCAGTGACAGCCAGGCTACGCCCACAGTCCAAAGACACATGCTTCTGGGGTGTGGTCTAGGTGTATGTGTTACGTCACTCAGCTGCATAAATAGGTGGCCAACTGTACAGTTTACCATCGTAAGAGTAGGAGCGTAAGTTGCCTTGGATAAAGGAGTTAGTTAAGAATGTTGCTTTAGTGTCTGCTGAATGAATAAATTTAAGTGCATAGAGAGCCCTTTAAAATCTGCAAGCGCTCTCCTTTGTACACAGTACGGGAAATGGACATAAAAGGGAAAAGTGACCGAGACGCAGTATCTCGGTGGCTCTAGCCAGTGGGAACAGAGCTGCGGAGCAGGGGATCGATGACATCAGCAGAGCCGCGGAATGACACCCATGCTGACAGTTATATAACTGCAGAGGAACATTGCATCTGTCACAGTTAAAGGTTGCAGAGGTCGATATAAATTCCAGGCATACTCTCGGCAGTCATGTGCAACACAGCTCTAGGAGGCACATGAATCCATTGCCAAGCAACTGGAACGGCTCCTGCCCCCTATCTGGGCCTTCATGACCACAAACGCCACTGTCTGACATCAGCTGGACTGCTGGAGTATTTGGCTCCAGAACAAGTGGCAGTTACTCAGTTACTTACACTGCATTGTCAATTTTACTGTACCAGTATAGGGAAAGTACCTTGATCAAGGGTAAGAGAGCAGTAGTGTGATTCGAACAGGGAACCTTCTGGCTCTCGCTCCTGTGTCCCCGACCGCCCCCAACTGCGGTGAGTGAAGGGATGGCCTTGAGAAGACCTTTAAAGCAAATTATTTTACATTCAACATTTATGATTATATCAAAAATTCTGCTTTGCAAATGACACAAGAGCATGGCGCTACACCCTTATTGACTCTGTAAGTAAACATTTATCTTTTCACTTCTATTCAGTATATCCTCAGTTTGGCAAGCTAACTGATGAGGGGGAGTCCATTATTACAAAATGTCTTTTAAATTAAAATATGGAAGAATACAGTCAAACAACAAGTAACATATTGTGAACATATCAACCAGACTATTACAGAGAAGTACCAAAGTACTGACATATGAGCCATACAATTTTTTCCAAATCTGAAATCCTTTAAATCGAGGATTTACTGTATTTCCAAATCGAAAGTACGTCCAATGGAAAAAAAAAAAACTTACCAATGTTCCCTTAGCCTTTCTTTCGTTCAATTCATCAGGGATTCACTCAGTTCAAAGGTAGTGGCAGCTTTCATCAGTCCTCTTTTCAGGAGGAGGCAAAATGGTGCCATTACTGCACGTACAAGAGTGTGAACAAAATACTACAGTTTACAATGAAGCCTTTCACTATAAGCAACTGGGAACAATATTCTCCCTCCCGTGTCCAGGGGTAACGCAGTTCTGGGTTCAGCTGGACTGCTGCATTTACACACTTCTGGCCAAGAGCACAGAGCCATTCGACACTCATGTCAACCAGTAGTCAGTTTGAACCTTCACCTCTACTGGCTTCCTTCTGCCTTTTCACTGCATAGTTTCTTACAGCCTGGTTTATACATGTCAGATGCTGTTTTTTTGCCATTCCCCTTGATTAATTTAGAGCATCTCTGTTTCTTCCCGCTGTACGTGTACTGTGTCAGGATGTCAGCTCTCTCGCTATCACTTGTACTTCTTCTTCTTGATCTCAGCTGCTGCTGCGATATCCTCTCCCGTCACATGAACACACCTGAATACAGGGTCACAGGAATCCACTAAGCCCTCATTGCCAGAAGCTGCCCTTTTCTCACCTGTTGGCCTGATTCTGTCCTGTCTTTTTCCTCTCCTCAGCCACGCCAGTACCTGATGGGTTCTCATTCTCCAGTCTCCTTTCTATGGTCCTGCTAGCTGCCCCCAGACATTATTTATTTACTCATTCACACACTCATTCATTGTTTCTGGCAAATATCACATCTGGAGTATTTTATTTCCCTAAACATTAATGAAACAATGGCGTGGCATCAGAAGGCACCTGGCTATTCACACAGACTTCTCCCTTTAAATGTTGAAGACACATAGTATATTTACATTTATTCATTTAGTTGACACTTTTCTCAGTTTACCTTGTTAACCTCCGTACAGCAATTCTGCTCTTTATACAACTGGGTAAACTGGGCTGGCACAAACCAGGGTAAAAACCAAGTGTACACTGTTTGAAACAACCAAATGCCTCCTGTTTCTATGGCTGTCACTAAGCCAGAGGCGGCCATTTTGAGGAAATCCAAGATTTAGAGCGCAATTTTCAGTTTTCTTTTATTTTCAGGGTACAGTATTCACAAAAACTTTCTGGTTTCTAAAATTTCAATAAAAATGGAAAAAACACAGTAAGGAATTTACACTTGTTTCTCAAATAATGGCTCTTATCCAATCTAGCAAGTCTATTCCTGTGATTTCCGTCCAGCTGATAATGTCTGTTAACGGATAACTAGTCTGGAAAAATAACTACCCCTCTCCTTTTTTTTTTTTTTTTTTTTTTTTTTACAAAACACTACAATAAGAAGCCATTTATTCATGTTTTCTCTGCTCAACAGTTGTCCCTGGCTTATATATTTCAACAGCTGCAAGTCTTTCTTCACAATACAGGGCATTTCAGTCTGTCTCCAACCAACCTACCATCACTATTGTCATTTGCCTTTGTCCATAGTGACGTGCACTTATTATTAACTAATGTTTAATAACTACTTTCAGACACCTCTGTTTGACCCATATCTACCCATATACACAACAGAGCAATTTGGCAAAGTAAAAAAAAAATGTGTTTGGACTATGGGAGGAAACAGGAGCACCTGGATGAAATCCACACAAACATGGGGAGAACATGCACACTTCACACAGACTGAGCTGGGTTTAAACCCACATCCAGTCGGTGCTATTTGCTTTAGCACTGTGCCGCCCAAAACTACTGCAACTACCACGAGTGTGACAAGACAGGTGAGGGGACAGATCGTTCAAGCTGCCATATTCTGAAAGACTACATGAAAAGAAGGTAAAAGGAAAGAGTCTGTACTGCTCCTGTAAGACAGGAAATTCTGAATAAGGCCTGGATGCTCTGTCAGTAAAAGATTCAACTGGTGGGTGAATGAGAGATGGTCACTCTGCGGACCTCTGTTGCCTCTGTATAATCGTATAAAATATTTATAATGCATCATAAAAACAGCACAAAACAGCTGTGAACACTAAGAATGACTTCAGTTTGCCTCTGTACACTTCAAATATTCCAGTGACTGGAGTGTCTAGTGCACAGATGCTTCCTGCTGCAGAACAATAATGTTCTGTACATCATTATGAAACGGCTTTGGAAACTTGTGGCTTCTGTCGCTTGATCATTAGGCCACAGCGTCACCCTGCAGAAAAGGTCACCCCAGGTTAGGAACGTATTATGGAAAAATGCAGAACTGAAATATTCACCTGCTCATTCTAAGCTCACCTCCCCAAACTACTAACTAATCTGTCATTATAAATTATTTTTGTAGCACACAAACATGAAAAGATTACCGAATGTGTGACCAGGATGGAAAAGAGACTATGGCACCTAAAAGCTGTATCTAATAGTGTCACAAGTGCAGACCTTTAATACTTTAAAAATCACTCTTTCTCAAATAATTTATAACTTGATCAAGTAGTTTTGTCAGCTCCTTCCTTCCTCCTTTCTGCACCCTGGAAGAGATTAATTATCTGCCCTCCATCGCTGTTAGACGCCAAAAATAAAATGGTGATGTGTGTGTTTGACGTGCAGTAAATGTGCTGGGTGCTGTTATATGTGTGCAGACCTGCTGTCATGGCGAGCGCTGTAGAAACGAGCCAACAGAGCTTGAGCGTCGCTTAAAACTCGCTGGCTTTCTTAAAGGCGCAGTGCGGCGACTGCAGCCGAGGGGCCTCCGCCTGGCCCTCCCCCATTTCGGCGCGGCGAGCCACACTAAGCCGCTCCAGCAATGCTCTGACTGGCATCCACTTTAAGCCAGCAGGACACGGCCTGGTAACCTACTTTTCCCTCCGCACGCTCTGCAAGGTCCAAGATGGGGCGGCCGTGTCATCGGTTACCTAACGTTCACATGCTGCGGCTTTTTGCTCAAACGGGAGGAATGTTCCCTCCTTCAGGCAGAGAGCGCAGACCCCGTTTCCACTCGGGAGAAATGCGGCCTGATTGAGAACGTAACTCGTGTCCCCTTTGGCCTTACGTGACCACCGAGGAGCCCGCAAACACCCCCGACATGTGGCTACCAATAAAGGGCGGCTCACACTAAATGTCTTTGTGGGGGAGGAAAAGAGGCAGTTTTTCACTGCCCACAGTTGGCAAGGGCCTTGTAGTTTTTACACAAAACCAGCAAATGTTTGCGGGTTTCCTTGATTTGAAGGTACTATGTAGAGTTTTGATCTCCCTGTGTTTGCGAGAGTTTCCTCGGGGTGCTCTGGTTTGCAAAGGCACAGCCCAAAGACATGTGTTCCAGGAGGATTGGTGATTGGTTGTGTATATGTGAGCGAAGGAGTGTGTTTTTGATGTGTGTTGAACTGACATCCTATCCAGGGTGTACCCTCCGTTACAGCCTATTCTCCAGGACAGACTCTGGACTTCTGCACCCCTGCGCTGTCCAGTTGGTTAATGATACAGGATGGATGGATGGATGTGCAGAGTGTCATGTATCTTGAGCTCTTCAACCCTAGGATTTAGTGTAAATAAGGAGGTACCAGGAGGTGGAACTTGCTGTACAGAAAGGCTCCTTTTGGCAACCAGCGTGCTGAGTGATTTACCTCATTTCACCACTTGACCTCATTCTGGCTCCGCAGGGAGGGCTAAACCAGGGACACCACTGAGTCTGACCAAACCGCTGCGGACATCGGAGGGATCTCTGGCAGCATCTGGACCTTGACACCAGGGCCCTGCAGGGGGTCCAGCTATCAGTTTCAGACATAGAGCTCTGAGCTGCTTGCTGCACTGCCAGCACTGAGGCACCACAGTTAACAGGGAAACACACACACACACACACACACACACACACACACACACACACACACACACACACACACACACACACACACACACAGTGTTCCTTTGTTTATTACACCCTGGCAGTTTACCACAAACTTTGCTCACAGCTCTCAGACCTGGCCAAGCTCATCATATCTACTCAGGCAGATGTACAGAAAATGCTGTTTTGCTCCTGTTTCGCTCTGCACTGTTCTGCTCATGTCTGACTCCAAAACAATAAACATATTAGTCCTTCCTTGCTGTTTAATTAACATAAAAACAACAAAACGTATCGACACCATATCTTGTACAACTGAGAGTTACCTGTTAGAGAAGGTGGAAGTGGACCAGTCACTAAATGTTCTTTTTTCCCCATAGCAGGGAGCTGTATTTGTATGCCTGAACTGACCACACACTAACCCACAACCAAAATCAGATTGAAATCCATGTAATCCTGTATTGTATAATTCATATTTTGAATATGCAGAGAAGTATAGACAGACCCACCCCATTTAGTGAAGAAGGTGATGAGCTTTAACTATGGTAAAATGGGTTAAGCCATTTTTGCTTCAGACAGGACGGTTGGATTTATGTTTATTAATATGCAAGCGATTTTTTCAGAATCTTAGTGCTTTATATTATAATTAACAGTACAAGCTGAATCAGAGTGAGCCTTCTTTGGAAGATGCATTTTCATATTCCTAGCGACTTGCCGTCCTGCAGGGGAAAACACGAGGCCTGGATTTCCACACGGACGTATTTTTTATGCAGGAAGCTCCATTCTGGAAGACCAAGGGTCACTTTATGCTCACTGCTAGGAAAAAAAAAAAAACTAAAATACAATTCCAATCATCTTGGCAACATGACACAAAAATGAAATGACAATTTTTCAGGAACACCTACATTAAACTGTTGTCATGGTGATACTAGACAATAGACATATTAGACAAATGTGTCCACGAAACCACGTGTACCAAAGCAATTTTCCAAACTATTCCAATACACTTTTTGGTCTCGTATTTTCTCATTTTCCTTGCCGTAGTTTAAATGACATCCTGACCATAGTACCAAAGTATTTCTGTGTGGCCATCTGCTGCTTTCAATTTTTGTAGCCCACGAGCTTCTGTAGATTCATTATATGAACCCAAACAGAAAATTAGACTGAGCCTGTCAAAAAAAATTAACAATCATTTCTCTGACCTTTTGAGAGCAGACTTATGAAGGTAAATAAATTCCTTCTAATATAGTGAATTTGAGTCTATTTTGGAACAGGCTTGAAATAAGCCATTTACTTAACATTCTTGGAATTCTCTCCCTTCGTAAGAACAGTATTTCCACTGTAATCTTTGGCAGCGAGACAAATAAAATGTTAATACGGCCCTGGATCTATGGGACTCGACAGATGGAGATTTTGTCATTTATAAACTGGATTAGAAGACCATTTAATAAGTGAACCGGACACACAGGGAATGACTAAGTCCACTTCACTCTCACATTCAAAGCACTTTCATTTCATTTCTTTTTTCCATTTTAGCTGCACTCTTTGGTCCAGAATTTCGTACTAGTATCTAAAAGCCCACATATGGGCTGACGTTGGCCCTTATTATTTAAATATCAGGGTGGTGACGTCACGACTCTGTTCGGAACTGGAGTTGTCAAGGAGATGTGTGCGGCGGAGCCGATGACGCCAGCGGCTGTGCACGGCGTCCCTTATATCAGCACGTCACTTCCATTCCCAGTCAGCAAGACTGTGGTCCTTCTCAATCTTCATACTTTGTTAAATTAATTTGGGTTTCTGGGGACACTCACTGTTAAAATACCCTCCTAAGCTATTATGCAAACATGGGATCGAGCAGAAGTTATAAATATATAAATGCAATCTACCTAATGCTTGCATATTTAGGGAAGCAAAAACAGACCTTAAATAAGGTCTGAAATCTGAGGGATATTTAATTAAACAAACTACGAAGCAACCAAAAATATCAGAATATTTTGTTGCGCTACTTATTGTACTTATTTGGTAGAAGGTTTTACGAGCAGCATTTTGCATATCAAATTCATTTTTTTTACCTAGATGGTGGCTGTAGCACGGACGGACGGACCAGCGGACCATCCAGCGTGGACCCTGACCAGCCTGGTGCCCCGTGAGTCCAAGATATGCTCCGGACTACCCCAAACCTGACTTGGACATTTGGGTAATACTTGCGTGTGTCTGATGGAGTGTTAGGGTTAGTTAAATTACTGAAGCAAACTTTATATTTTTATATGGACGTATATGCTGAGACTCAATGATGCAGTTAGGGAATAATGGATGGATGGACGGATGGAAAGACAAATAAATAAATGCAAATCTATGCATATTTGTAAATTTATTAACGCGCATTTATTTATTTAGCCACCGAACGCCTTTGTTCAAAGCGGCTTGCAAGGAAAAACAAACACCTGTTTGTTTTTAATCTGTTAGCTTTTTGTCTCGGATTAATTTTCAGTGAAAGTGAAGCTCACTTGAAATTTCAAATCTCTTTCTTGAATGTATATGACACATATATAATAGTAATATTACATATAACATTACAGCAGTATATACAAAAATAGTCACATATCCAATGGCAGGCATAATATATATTTTTTAAATATGAATTAATATGACAATAATACATGAAATATTAAACATTCTCAAACCGCAAACGAGAATTAAACAACTTTTTCCACCTTATGCTTAATACATGAAGCAAGACGACAGGATGGGAGAGAATCTGCGCTTCCAACACACGCTCATGTACCCAAATTGAGCTCTACTGTCTGTGCAGCTGCTCACAATGATTTCCTGTAACGGTCACAATCCTAACACATCTGACACATCTGTGCCACAAGCTGATCTGACGTGACATCTCAAGCAGCCGGATGATGCATGACCTGAAAGTCAGAATGGGACAGAATCCCCTCGCATGCAAGTCCACCAAACCCTAAACTAGTGGTTACAAAAAGCCACTGAGTTAACAGTAAAATACTTATAAATCTTGGATCTTGTGCAAAACTAGTAGGGCACCTTCCTCGGACTCACAGAAGCAACTTTCAGGTGACAGGCCCCTTGGTGAACCGCTACACTACTTGCCAAACTGAAACATGGGGATCCAACCAGCTTCTGCAAGGACCAGGAGGGACAGCATGTGGGCTTATGAAGCGTATTATTTTATAAATTCCCCTTTAGAACTAAAATCGCCAACTGTTCACTTTCATGTTTTATACTTTTGCACAGGTTGTACTAAATATGCTAAACACTGCGTTATTTGCGGTGAAAACTTTTCTGAGCCTTTTGTCACATCCTCGTGGGAACGCCTTCAGTGGTGGCAAATGAGTGAGAAAAAGCCATTATACCACCAAAAAAGGGGAGAGAAACAGTTTGCTTACCTACTGAATTTCGGTGGTCCTGTTGATGATGTTATCATTTGTTCATAGCGAGAAATGTCTTCAAAGTGGGAAAAGATAATGTGCTGGTGCCACAAAGCAGCACTGGAAGGGCAACTTTTCCAGGCGCTTGGCTGATAATGTACGAAAGTTAGACAATCCCTGTTGCACAACGGAGAACAGTGCAGGAAATCTGGCGACTTTTGGAACCTGCTGTCAAACCCTGAGGTCACATTAGAGCCCCCCCACCCCACGCCACCCCAAAGGCCAGTGACAATCTGACCCGCCCTCAGGTGGTGACGTCACTGTGACTGCCTAATGGCCCCCAGGTGAGCCCTCTTACGTAACAGCCGGTCTGTTCATAACCGTGGCCGCGGCTGTACAGTACGGTACATTACAGTCCACACCCAGGGTTCAACTTCACGTAACTCAAAAATATTATTACTGTTTTTTTTTCAAGGCAGGACGGAGAAAAATTATTATGATATTTATACATTTGTAAAAATTCTTCTAAAAACTTTACATTAAACTGAAATTAGTCCTGATCGACATAATTATCACAATTATTGCATTATGACATGTATTTTAACCATACGTACCGCAGAAGAAAATGTCGAAAGTACGACTGAGAATGTACAGTTTCGTAGATGTGTTTCCACGACCATATTGATCATCTATAGCAACAGTGTCATATGCAGCTGTACAGGGAGCAGTACTTTCACCACAAAGTACGTTATGAATGGAGAAACGGAGCGCACGGCGGTTTCCCACATAGTCGGGTTGTAAGACTGCGCTGCAAAACTGTAATATCTCCTCCCGACTGTACATGAGGGGCAGGTGGTGAAGCGGAGCGGCGGCCCGACCTCCGTCCCCAGGCGGGACCCGAACAAACCGCGAACCCGGCGGTCCGACCGCGGCACTGGCGCCTCTTAGCTGCGATCCGCTAATACAGCAGAGGACGCGAAAAGAGCGGGGTAAAACGCGGTACTCGGTACTGCACTATAGTGTAGTTCAGTGTAGAAACTCACCGGAGACGCGGCGGCGGAGCGGGAAGCGCGACAGTCGGTCACTCGGTCGGTCGAACAGCAGCGGGAGCGGCGGCTGTGGCGGTAACGCGCACCGCTCACTGGGCCCTTACATAACTGACACCGTTCGCGCTCCTCATTCACCGGGGCCGCGCGCGCGCGCCCGCGCGCACACACACACACACACACACACACACACACACACACACACACACCAAGTTAGGCACACACTGCTGCACAGAAACACACGCACAAATACACATGTACACAGAGGCACATATGCAGACCAGCACAGACATGTAGAGGAAGACACACATACATAGACACACAAACACACAGACACACACAGAAGCGCAGTACAATACAGACACATAAACAGACATCCAGAAACACACATATATACCTACACGTGTGGTCTTGTCAGTGCACACACAAATGCACAGGCGTACAAACGGGAGACACACAACTACACAGAAACACAAATAAGCAGAGGCGCATACAGTAGAGTAACACACCAATTCCAGTATACACGTACAGAGAAACACACACGCACTTAGACATACTGTGACACAGGACCGGGGCTCGTGGGCTGCAAGGGGACAGCTGTAAACACTACGCCACTTGCTGTCACGCATGGCATGGCTTTTGGCGAGTCACGCCAACAGGTGCAGAGGTTTTGATGCGGACACATAGATATTAAAACACACTTTGTGAAATATGACTTTTTTCACCAGCACACATTACACGAGTAGCTACACATACAACTGAGAATCACAAAGCAAATACAGGGATGTTGTGACGCAAATGTATACAGATCTATGAAGCTGTCAGGAGAGAAGTGGGACTCAAAAGTGTTTTGAGACCTTTCTTGAACACTTGGCAGCATTCAGCAGCTGTGAGGGACAGAGGGAGCTCATCCTACCTACATTAGAGTCAAAATTGGGAACCTGTGGACCTTTAATTTTAGACCCCCCACCCCTCATGAAAAGCACAGTGTTTTTCTGAGATGTGAGAAAGTACTGCAGCTACCGCGGTGCAGATCCCGTGAGCGTCCTGTAGGTTGTAACCAGAATGTTGAGCTTCAGCACGATGAGAAGCTAGTGAATGAAATCCACAGCGTGACGCCACAGGTTAAAAAGCCCTCGTTCTTCACAAGTCTCAAACTTCGCACATGGAAAGTCATTTTCTTTGCTGTCGATTGCTAATCTGCTGATGCTTGAGTCAGTAGATTTTGTTCATTAAATCAGAAAAGTCTAATAATTGTGGGAAAATAATAATGTCGCACCTTAACATACCTTGCAACCCAAGTCCAGGTCTGTGACTGTGAGTGTAAAAGAAAGACAAAAGCCAAATATGTACAATTCAAGGCTTTCAACACAGTAGTGCCTCAATATCCAAGTCTAATCTGCCCCTGAAACACATTGAATACCGAATTTTTCCGATATTGAGTGTCTGTTTCCTATTATTTTAAAAGGTGTAAAATAAATAAATAATGCACCCCCAGATCATCAGAAAACACCTATATGACCATCAACCCCTGACTTCAGCACAGCAAACACTGTGAACACCAGTTACCTCATGTTGTCATTAATGTGCACGTTTGTTCCGCGGTGCAGTGTGTACAGCACAGCACATTTCACATGTTATACGTGTGTTTACATATGTATAAATGTATAGGTGACAAACACGCTGTGCATGTATGATATATGCAGCTGCGTTTATGTACCGCTTGGTCTGCATTATCCTGTCTGTTAAGGGTGCTGTGCACTGAGGTCGCGGAGAAACTACCTTTGGCCCTTGTAGATCCATACAAAAGCAGAACGACAATAACGTGAACCTTGAAATATTGTCGCATTTTTTGTCCGTGTTAGCGCATGAAAACAAAGCCCTCCTAGGATATAAATAGCCGCTGTACAGCCACTGGCCGCCACGTGTTTGGATTTGGCACTTCTGTCATTTTTTAATTGCATATAAAATGCTGACAACAAGCAGCACTATTTACAAATGCCTTGTATTTTATGTGTAACTCCCTCTGCTAAATGCTTTGGAAACAAAATAAATAGTTTATTGTGTACGGAACAAATTACTGCAGCTTGTGAAGACGGAGACCTGGAAGAACATTCCACTTGCATTCAGTAACATTTCAGGGACGTGGGCTCAGAGATGATGGCTGCACCCTGCGTTCGCTCTGTTGATAAACAAGTGTGTTGTGTAAAGGTCTGCGAGCAGCAGCCTGGCCCTCTCTGGTAAAAGGATTATGGCGTCCGTGGATTTAACCTCACGGCGCCGTGCTCCTTTCCACCCGAACATCTCAAAGATCCTCTTAGGCCGCAAAGACTCTTTGCTGGGTGCAGTTTTACCATCCATACGCCTTTTTAAAACCAGTTCAGACGGGGGCGACTGGAACCGGTGACCCGGCCAGGCTCCCAGTGACCCTTCTTCAGTGAATGTGACCCAGAAGGAGAAGGTGATCGGATCCCTGCTCATTCAGTTACTCTCAAGATCGATAAGAAAACGTCTGATTTGTCCACCTCTGTTCAATCGCAACTCTGTGATAAACTTGTGGGATGTCGGTTGATTATTCTTGTAAATATCTTATTATCTTTTTAGATAGATTAGATTGTGGTGTTTTGGTCCACGCCAGGAGTTCTCTCCACAAATATGTGGTGGAACCAAATGTCTTAACTTTCTAAACATTTGGACTGCATGAAATGAATGCTGGGAATGAATTAAATTAATCTGGTGACCCTTACGGGAAATCGCGACCACCTCTGCTTCCTACTGGAATACCAACGACAACAACCATAATAATAATAACAATAATAATAATGTTGCATAACTTTATTTATATAGCACCTGTCATACAAATTTGTGGCTAAAAGCATGTTAGGATGGGAGAAAATGGGGCTGTATTTCTGTGTACCTGTACATAGTTGACTTTTCTCCCTGACTGATTCTGCCTGTGCCGCGGTGACCCAGTTTTTTTCTATTGTTAAAAAAATGGTAATAATTGGGAAAAAGATGCGCGGGCTCGGAGCCCGTGCTACAGGTCAGCCGCTTGCGTTCTCCGCAGTACAATTTAGGGAAATGCCTTTTATGCTGTGTGTGACGCTGCTGCTCATACGTGCTTTGGGTTATTTCCTCTCAGCCTTGTTTTATTCGTATTGTTTTATTCATGCGCACAACACGCAGCGAAAACAGGGAGCTGCTGTTCACCAGAGGCTCCTGGAAAAGCCCCCCGCATTATGGTGCCCAGAAGATGCCTTCCCGCCGTCTTTCATTACCTGCGGCCGTTGCATTAATTATGGAACTTTTAACTGGTCTACAGACGTCCTGGTCTGCAGTTCAGATCCTGCCTCTTTTTCGCCATTCATGTGTCTGAAACATTCCTTAAAGAAAATTTGACTGATCGTGGAAATGAACAAGCGGATGAAGAAACGCATTAGAAGGCAAATGAAAAGGAGCCACGTGTGGTATTTGCTGGCGTCTTCTTGCCTCCATTAATCACAGCGTCGCCGCGGTGCTTCTCGCTGCTCCGTAATCCATTTAGAGGGATCGACGGGACTGTAACAAGGGTTACTTTTATCTTGAAAGCCTGTTTCTATCCATTCGCATCAGTGATAAGGAAAAACAAGTGCCCCTTGATGTAATGCCCCCTCCTTTGGGGAAAAAGGAATCTGCTCTCATTTAATGGGGTGCAGTGCTATAGATGTCAGGGACCTTTAAAAGCCTGGCATGAAAGTACCGGAAAGAGAGAATCCGCACATCCGCTGACACAGATTCTCTGTTAACCAGTAAGATGCTGCGCCCTCCAGCGCGTTGACTAGTCTTCACATTTTTCTCACACTCCTCTTACTGTTGAGAAAAAGACATTTTATTCGCGTATCTGACACTTTCCTCCAAAGCAACTGAACGTTTGATTTCCAACTATTTTGCCCAGTCGTGCATCCAGGTGAATTTGACTGGAGCGACTCGTGGTCGGTGCCTTCGAATCAGGTGCGGTTCCAGTGACTGTGAGCTCACCGTATAACTGCGCCGTTTGCTGCTAACGCGACCCCCCCGGGAAACGGCAGCGACCGTTGGAGTGATGTCCAGTCGGATCGCATACGAACACGGCGAAAATAAGTCTTTGTTGGAAAGGGAGATGAGCTGATGTTCGAGAGGGTCTCTGTGGGCTTCCGTGAATCACCCCTAGTTACCAGTGCAGAATAAAAATACAACATGTTTGAGTCCACGGTGCCTCTGGAGAGCGCAGCGATATGCGCTTATCCAACACTCATTTTGCTAACGTACCCCAATCCCCGTCTTCAGTAGAAGGTGAAAAAACTTGAAAACTGTCTACTTTTCCGTAACGGTTACATTACATAACAGTACGCCAAAACCTGCCGCAGTTTCACTGAAGTGCAGCTGCTTCTTTGAAAGTTTGGAATTATGGAAATACTAAGTGTGACGAATAAACTCACGTTTTCCAAGAACTGTGGATGTCAGCAACGTCCTCAGGATTACACACAAAAGCAGCAGGTGCTGTCAGTGCCTCACAGCACCTGTGTGTTTGGACATGGGGTTGAATATTGTCCTCCGGGTGGTTCTCTCTCGCAGTCCAAAGATGGGTGTTTCAAGTGAACTGGTCACTCTTAACTGCCCGTACTGTTTGAGTGAACGTGTGTGCTGTGCGGCTGTCCCACCCGGGGAGTTCTTGCCTCACCTCTTTTCCTTCCAAGTGAGGTTCTAGACCTCTGTGAACATCTCTGCAGAGCACTGCGTGCGGCTCTGCAGATGCTCTCTAAAGTTTTCCCTTTTCCGTTGGCTGAATATTCAGCTCAGTAAATAAAGTCAAGCTCATAAGGACGGAACAGGGTATAACGGTGTAATAGTAAGTCATGGCGAAGATATCTCGGTGGGCCTGTGGGTGATTCAGCATTGAGGTGGAACCTACCAACATCCTGTTGAGTAAAGACCTGACTTGTGCCAGAATTTTTGTTGCATGAGTTGGCAAAACTGCCGGAAACTTCCTAACATTTACCCTCCTGTCAACTTTCCAGCGCGTTTTGTTACGTAAAAAGACTGTGGTAGTCTTGCATTAAATTAGCTAAGCGTTGCACGGCTCTGGTTGAAATGAGAGACTTTGTTCTCATTGCGGGACTTGGGTGAGTAGAATGCCTGTGATCTAAGCAAATGGTGAAGATATCTGTGAAAAACCTTGCAAGAAAACAGTGTTTTCGCTGAGATTCATCTAAATAACTGAGGCTTACGTAAGTGCAAAAGACGGTGAATTCATAATTCATAGACAAGCTCAAGCAGAGCGAGTAAAGGAAGACAATACTGGACAAGTGATTTCAGTGTGTATCCTAATATTTGCCAAACACAACACGGAGTGTTTTATGTAACTCCCATTTGCACTGTGGCCTGTGGGTGTGGGGCTGAGCCGAGTCAGAGACAGGAGGCTGTGATAAACCCACCCGCACAAATACGTATGTTTTCCGGTGCTTTTGGATCTCGTTTTTTCCCCTTTTCCATCATTTATCTGTGTCACGTACAAGTGGATCGATGTGGGGCACATTAGCATGTTTCTAAACCCACATATGGTGGTAAATCAACCCTCACACTGTTTTAGTGCAACCTTTGGGTGCTTTCCATGAATGTATGTATTTTATATAAAATATAAACACATTATTATATATTAAAAAGATTTGTTCAGATTTACAGTCATCACACCTAACTCTTATCTTATCCTTTTGAGATACCTGATATCAGAAATTCTCCACGGTGCATTTTTATGAACTGGTGAGTAAAATTGCGGTTGAAAGATCACGCACGGGCCACTTTATTAGGTGCACCAGAGTGGTACAGGCTGGTGGTGGTGGTGGTGGTGGTGTTATTGTGTGGCGAGTGTTTTCTTTGGACATGTTAGGTGCTGCAAAATACCAAAACGTTGTCGCTGACCAGGTGGGTGTCTTCTCGGTTAATCTAAGCCTCTCTGAAACTGTTACAGCAGGGTAATGTGCCATTTGACAAAGCGGCATCATCGCAGGTTGGTTCCACAAGCACGACAAGGCCTTTACTCCAGTCCCCACCTGTCGAGCCAAAACAGCATCTCTGAGACGAGGTGGGATGTGATATTAGCAGGGTGAACGTGCTGTCAAAACGTCTGTAGAAACGGTACGAAGCTGATCAAGAATCCTGCAGAATGTGCGCAGCACCTTGTCGCTGAATTCACCCTGTTCTGAAGGCCAAAGATGCTCCCACCCAGCGTGGTACAGGTGTACCTAACAAAGTGGCCGGGGAGTGCAAGAGCAGCTGAGTCACATGATCAGAGTAAATGTGAAAGACTCGGCTGTATTCATACACGTTCACAGTGTTCGCTGTCGGGACGCCGTCTGTGTTAATCTGCACCTTTTAACTAAAACAGCAAAAGGTTAAAAAGCGGCTGCAGTAAGACCAGGCAAAGTAAGGGTGAAAAGTGCCAATTCTATATTATGTTTTGCTGGATTTGAAACGTCAGACACAGACATGATTGTGAGCTTGTTCCCAAATTTTTATTTGCGTTTGAGTCACGGGAACAGTTGCACAACCGACTTGCTCTCAATCTGAAACACAGGGCAGTTTTGTCAAACAGCTGGGGACCCGAAAGCAGCTAGTGACGCAAATGACCGTCTTTCACGCACTCTCAGCGGACCCCTCGCAACAAGTCAGTGCAGACAGAGTCAGCGAGCCTTCGGTCCTGCTCTCAGAACCTCTCCTCCATGTACAAACACGGGCGACGGCAGCCGTCGGACCACAGAGCGGAGTAAAACGGCGGGGAAAATGACCTTAACCGGAACGTGCATCAGTGCAGCAAGAATAAAACTCCAACTGCTGTCAAAAGTACTTGCCAGGTGCAAAGTAGTGATGGTCTGGAGTCTGCTCCAGGAGCCCAGGGCTTGAGGTGGGACTCACCCTAGAAGGGACACTGGTCCATCTCATGGCAGTGACACACTCGCACGCAAAGGGCAATATAGAATCAGTGACACACTCGAACACGTGTCTTTGGCGCGTGGGAGGAAACCAGAGCCGACACAGGGCCAACATGTAGGCTCCGTGCACTGGGTCAGATTCGAATCCACATGAAAAGCCACAGAAGAGGAGCTGAGAGGCTCCAGCTTTGTCTGCTGCACCACCTGAGTGGTGTAGTGTCAAAAACATTCAGCCAGTTTCTAGCTAAACAAACAAGCGGTTCCTGTGCAGAGATGTTATTAAAGATGAATTGCGGCTGTGATGGGTTGAGGGCGCTGCTGTTCTTAGGTTCGTGGACGGCTCCTGGGTGAATGAGAAACGGTTCAATTGTCATTATTAATTCCTACATTCTGCTGTCCAGTTTGGTGTCCAGTTCTACATACAACATTTACTAACAATGAAACAGCAGCTGCTGTTAAAAGAGGAAACTATGAAACTATGAAACACAAGTATAATGTGACAGATTTTTTTTCAGCATTGCAGGACTAACAGCTTCCTGTCCTTCAAAAACAATCTTGTTTTAAGAGCTTCGATATTCACTTCTGATGAACCTGTTGCTGTGACCGTGATGCTTTTACAGTACAAAATGGTTTGAGGGAGTGGATGAAATGGAGAAGGAACTGCAGAAGGGAGATGAGACCAGCAGGGGGCATAGTGGTCAGAGCTGCTGTGTTGCACTCGCAGGATCCCACCTCAAATCTTGCTCCCGCTGTACTAGTCTTGAGGAAGGTATTTACCTTCAACTGTTACAGCAGCTCTACAAATGAGCAAATCCGGGTAAATTTGCAGAAAAGAATCCGCGAAAAGATGCAAATCCAAATAAATTCTGCATTGCACTAAACACATTGTGGCTCTAAGGATCTGAATCGGTCCCAAGGAGGCCGTCCTGTGAAACAGGTTATGTCATTACTGCTGGACCTGTAGGACAGCATGGGGACCCGACTTTGTCTCCTCTGAAGCTCCACCGAGGGTCTTTGACTCCTGCCTTTAATGGCTTTCTGAGAAACGTGCTGCCGGAGCTGAAGAGACACAGTGGCTGAAGCCCACAGCGCCGCACTGGGACCAGTTCCTCTACGCGACTGTGGAAGAACACAAGCGGCCGACGACGGAGTGTTCTGGAGCCGGAGCCACAGTTTCATGAGCAAATTAGGGGGCCCTAATAAAATAACAGCTTAGTGGATTTCATTTCCAAGGCGTTTCGCTTCAAAAACAGCCGCACAATGATTTATGACTGTAATACATTGCAGAAAACTGCTCAACAATTGCTTTCTTCTACTCTAGGCTCTGTGGTACCATTCATTTAAATTAAAGCAATTATAATGTAGTCCTGAGCCAAAAAAATCATCCGTGTTTCACAGAAATAATTATCCAGTTATAAAACAAGAACAAATGTACTTCAGTACTTTTCTCTGTTCATCAGAGCACAAAGTAAAAGGCAGTTGGTGTAGTGTAAGCACTTATCTTGTCCTTTTTACCCACCTTTCTTTAGCCACTTTAGTGCAGTGCCTGCAGGGGGCGTAGGGGTTAGAGTCACCCAGTTCCACTGTAAGGCCCCAGAATCCCACTTCTGCTGATGTACTGTTGAGCCAGGTACTTACCTGGAATTACTCTAGTAAAACAGAAATACCAGCTTTGTCTGGGTAAATCACTGCAAGCAGCTTTGGGTACAATCCTATTATTGCAGGCGGGTAATTGAATTTGTAACAGCGTTACAGGGAAGAAAATGACCCCTTTGGACATTAACAAAAGCCACGATGCTAATGCAGGCAGGTGGGTACAAGAACAAAACCCACTGGGTGGCTCTGATGTTGCTCCTCATCGCAAAAATTCCCGGCTTTGGCCTTAGCTGGTCCTCATGGTTTCTGACATGTAAACATCTACCTGTAAGACATTTGGCATAATCACGGAATAGACAGATCGCAAAACCAATTTAAAGTAGAAATCTGAATTCTTGTAAGACTAGGCTGTCCCAGTAGGGCAGCTGTTCACGACACACCGGGCTGTACTGCCCCCCACAGCTTCACAGCACACAAATACTGTGTCAGCTCATGTCCATTACATTCAGTGTGTAAGCATTATTCACCATCACCCACCATTACCCACCATTGTTCACCATCACCCACCATTACCCACTGTTACCCACCACTGTTCCCCTTTACCCACCATTACCCAACACTATTCACCACCACCCACCATTACCCACTGTTACCCACCACTGTTCCCCTTTACCCACCATTACCCACCACTATTCACCACCACCCACCATTACCCACTGTTACCCACCACTGTTCCCCATTACCCACCATTAACCACCACTATTCACCACTATTCATTGCGTAAAATTTCAGGTAATGCCTCTGTAACTTTATTGTACCTTATGGGAAGTGGCCACCATTACCTGTGGAAGCTTCCATTAATACACAGGAATGAACACATTCAACATGTTTTGTCCTGCACTGTTTTAATCCTGCAGCTGTTCTGATGTCAACTGATGATGATTCATCTGCTGCATCTATAGATGTTTTTTGTTTAAAAAAAACACGTGTGTAGGTGTAGGTATGGCTATGATCATTTCTGACACTGGGATGGTCTACAAGGGGAGGGGCTTGGGATTCGTAAGGAGGCTCTGAATGGAACAGGAGAGAAACAGACGATCAAGGTAGCGTCTGACAGCCTTAATGTTGAAAGTTTGCAGTTGTACAGCCCCCGTTGCATGTTGTGTATCTGACTGTGTGACCGGAGCACGAAAACCCTGCATCTGCACCGCATTTCTGTCACCGACATTCCCACCCAAGGAATCTGTGGGCCCAACGCTCTTTCCCTCAGGAAGGCTGGTGTGACAAGCGGGGACAACGGAGATCAAGTCACTTACTGTACTTCAGCTTCATATGAAGTCAAGCGCGGGGGGGCACATCATACACGGGGCAGCAGGTGGTGCTGAAGTTAGAGCTGCTACCTTTTGGACCTGAAAAGCCCAGGTTTGAATCCCACCTTCTGTACCTCCTTATCCTCCTTGTTCCCCTATAAATGACCCGGATCTATTAATGGGCGAATAATTGCTAATAATTTGCCGCAGTAAGTTGCTTTGGAGAAAACTACTCTGGCGATAAAGCCGGCAGCCGGCCTCCGACGGCAGCTCGCCTGGTGCCTGTTGGCCTCGAAGGTGCTGCTTAAGATGATGGAAAAGCAGCGTGAGACTCAGAATCCTGCCTTTGTGCTGAAGCGACGTCGCGTTGGACGGCATGCTGCTGCCGTCCCAGGCGGCGCCTCGTGGTCGCAGCCGCTTGTTGCACGCTCGCCTTTCAAAGGATCGTGTCGGACTTTACCAAGTGAAAAACATACATTTATGACCTTAACTTTCCCAGTTATATTACAGTATCACGGCTTCATCAAAGGAAAACAAGCTTTCTCCCGAAATGGCGAATTCTCACATTTTCAAGTGTTTTACGGTGTTTGGTGGAAGGAACGCCGTTCCGGTCCTGGGTCCCACAGTCTTCCTGACAGATTGATGGATCATTTAATTATCCTAATTCGTTAAGAACGGCACCAGGACACATTTCCCCACAAATGAAAAGAAGGCTTTCAAAGTACAGAAGCCACACTGTGCTGCCCTCTACAGGTGGAAAACAGTAAAGGCCTGAAACGGATATTTAAACACCGGTGCGTTTAACCCAGTGTAACGTCTACCTGCAAATTCGGACAGGTTAATCCATTCGTCAGTAAAACAAAATGGAAAACTAAATTGGAAAGCAACATGTCAAGCAATGAAGCAGATGGGAAAACAATAGACGACACAGCCGCTGGTGTGTTACTCAGTAGGCAGGCGATGAATCCGTGTATAAATGTGCACATTTACCAGAAAATTTATATTCTTTTCAAGTCCAGGTAAAGCTTTCTTTTCGAGTTGGGACTTTGCACAAAATATAAAGGCAAATGAAGGCTTTCTTGCGGAATCTGCGCGTTCCTTTGCCTTATTTCTGCCACTGCTTTTTGCTCACGTGGAAAAGCCTGCAAACCTGCGTCTGCCTTCGTGAGGGTGAACGTCATCCACAGAAAACCCTGCAGAACTGTAGCTTTGTTTACTGAGAACCTTGCTTATTTTCCCCTTTATACAGCAGGATGTTTATCGGTTACTAAACACCTGAAGGTAGCGGCTCTACGGCAGGAGCGGGATTTGAACCTGGGTTCCTGTTTATCTGAAAAGCAGAGCCGCAGTCCACTACACACCGAACCTTTTCTCTCTTTTATTTCTCATGTAGCCAGTTAATCTTACAAACATGCTGCACGTGTCCAGTTGTTTTCCGGTTCACCCTGTAGTGTCAGCACGAGTCTCGAGGAGATTATGCTGTGTTTCTATTTTGGTCAAGTGGAAAAGCTGTAGTAACGGGGCCTAAAGGAACTGAATTCTGGGAGTTTTATTGGCAAAACTGTCCATCAGGACTCCTGCTTTTCTAGAACGTTTCCAGAATCTCTTCACTACCACAGCAGCACCACTTTTTATTATGGCAGAGCATGAAACTGGATCATTATTTTGACTTGACGCCTTTTTTGATTCAGCCCACAGACTGTGAAAAAGTGCTCTCACAACAGCAGCTGTTTCCACTGAACCGGGAGATGTGTTAAAACAGCACAAATAGTCACCCAGTTTGAACACATGTCATTCTGTCTGGTCACATAACAGAGTTCGACGTCAAATGCAGGTGCCCCCAGAACGGGGGGTATAAGGTTTCAGAAAGAAAGACCCAAATTGTACTTGATTGGCAAGTTTTTTTTGCGTTTTAACAAAACTGTTTTATTAGTACAAACATCTTTCTAAATGATGGGATTTAAATAGAAAACTGTCACAATGCAGGGGGCTGCAAATGGGTTTAAACATCAGGCCGCTGCTGAGCTCAGTGTCGCCCTCTGCTGATACAGAACTCGGCAGCTGAGCTACTGAACCTTCATCTCAACTTTCGTTAATGGTGTCGACGCCTAATATTTATATTAATACTTTGTACTGAAAAAAATGTCCAGGTAAAAGCAGTCAGCTGTTTGGCCGGGCGCGTCTATGGTCAGTCACCCTCTCCCGGCTCCCGCAATCTCTGCGATTGTTTCCTCGTTTTTTCGGGGCTCCTGACAGAAGCGACACGAAGGACCACATATCCGTATTTAGATATTATCCGATTAAAGTTTCCACAAGTACTAAAGCAGTGCAGTGGTGTATTTCCATTATTTCTAAGTGCAATAAATGTATTGCAGTACTGCTCCCTGGCATTTTAAGCTGAATGAAAGTAAATTTAATGAACAGTTTCTTTTGTTTCGTTGGAGAAGAAAGGAGGAAAATGCACTTTGATCGAGCAGAACAACTCCGAGATCAGCGTTCCTGACAGTGGCACCCCTGTCGTTTTTTTCTTTCTCTTTCTTTCTGTTTGTTCTTCTCTTATGTCATATTCCATTTCTGAGCCTTAAACTCTTCTCAGATCTCATGTTCCTAAAATGTTCTGCGTCTCATCCTATCGACTTAAAGCCTGTGACGTTTTAAAAGAAAGTTCAGGCACAACAATGTGGAGACGTGAAGAAGGGCGGTAAAGGACATCAGCAAGTTGCCTTTTCATGTGATCTTGCTGGGTTTAATTTGACAAACAATTCAGTGAACTTTTAAACGGCTGCATTTCTCACACTCTTTTACTTTCAGTCTGGGGAAGGAAGAAGTTTAAGACGCAGACGCAAAGGCGCAGACCAAAGAGGCCATGGAGATTGCAGCCCAAATAGAACAGTCTGGGTACGAGATATGATGTACCAGTCCTATGTTTTTTGCAAGATATTTGGTTAAACATTTCATAAGGAAACGAGGCTCCGTGTTTTCCTGGCTCTTCTGCACCACCCTCCAGAGACGTATGATCCTTGTCGGTTGTTCTTGCTTTCACTCTCTCGATCGATTCACCCCACGCAAGCATTTGCTCGGGGTGCTGAGCTGTACTCAAACTTTTGATGTGTTCTGTAAAAGCCAGAAGTGCGAAGATACCAAGTTTGATACGAGCCGAAATCGGCAGGTCGCGGCGAGCGCCGAGGACAGGCTATCTCACACGTGTTCGCGAGCGGCCGGAACGGGTGGTAAGGCTGCGTTCTGGGTTCGCGTCGAGCCGCTCAGGTGCACAAACAGCGAGACACGTCACGGGAAGACCAGCTGTGCGCCAAAGTCTGCCCAAACACAACTGCGATGATCAGGGAGGTTTTTCGACGACAGTCGCTCTCCAACAGAGCACGTAAATAACGCCCTCTTTCCTCGCATCCCCACGATACCGACTACGCCATCCCACCTCCACTGCGCTTCCACCTCCTGCCTCCAGTCAAGATCCGGCGCTGCTCGACCGTGGGCGGGAGTGCTCCAGCACGCCACAAACCAGAAAATCCTGCAAAAACACAAACTGCACTGTTTCATAAGGTCCGTGTTTCCGTGACAGACTGAAGCCGCCCGGCTCCACGTGTGCTGTCGTGGGAGACGGCCGGGGTTGTACGTGTTTAACGCGGTTCCCTTCTCAGCGAAAAAGTCGCCTGCCAGCAAGAGGCAAAATGATAGCAGCAAATTTCACTGCAGTGAAGGACCTTGATGTCAAACCCGCGCCACTCATTTGTAAGGTGATGGTGGCTCTAGCCACGATATCACCTACCATGCTGAGCGTGCGAGGAGCAGAACGGAGACAATATAGTTCCCTTAGAACAAAATTGTACACCATACATATAAAACCATTTACAGAGTAAAAAGGTGGAGTCTGAGAACTGAGCCCTGAGGAACCCCTATGTGACAGAGCAGCTCTGCTACCGAGAACTTGAATATGGGGAAGATGCTGTTTCTTGTGAGCAAAATTCTGATTTGTTCATCAGAATTCATCCAAGAAACCCCTGATAATTTCCCCCAAACATCCACAAGGCTTTCCTCTACTGTCCGTTCCCAGTCGTACACATACACACCCACAAAGCATCTTGTAGGAGGAGCGACGCTTCTGGGCCCTTTTGCCGAACCGTGAACCAGGCTCCTTGGCTCCTGTTGTCTGATGACAGAACCACATCCAGCACCGAACAAAATGCTTGATATGTGGTTCTGATGAAGCGCCATCGTTCAGTCGAGGAGGGATGACTTGGCAAGCGACCGAACAGCGAAGCAGAGCGCAGACACGCAGGACCTTCGTGCCGGAGCCTCGGCCGTCACACCGGGCGGAGACTTCAGAGTTGTTGGCCTCAACTTTGTCTTATCTTGTGGTCTCCTTTTCCATTTTCACGTTCTTGTACATCTGTAAATGTGCAGAACAACAGTGAACCTTGAGAGCAACGAGGAACCAGACAATACGTACAAATTGTACATGAAATGTTTTCTTCCGTCTTTGCCTGTGAGAGGCGTCGGTGGATCGCGGTCGAGGAGTATTTGTTTACGGTGGCGCCGCCAACTTCAGGAGGCCGTGCTTCTGTTTCTCCAGGCAGAGCTCTTGACAGCTGGGAGAAGCTGCCTTTAATCAGGTTCACCTGCAGGAATCGAACCCGCTTCTCCAAGTCATTAGACAGCATGCGAGCCTCGTTCCTTTAAACTTTTCTTCCAGTTCTCTGATTTATCTTGCAGCTGTTTGTGTGTCTCTGTGACTGGGAGTGACAGACAGGCAAACAGGGTGAACGATAAAAAGAGGCGGCTGGTTGGTTTACATCTGCAGGACGCAGGACGCTTTCCAAGACACACAAAAACGAATTTGCTGTTAATGCAAATCATGTCTAAAGTGAACATATTCCTCATGTTCCTTGTGTTTGAATTGTTGACCTTTTTAAGAAACATCAGCAAAGCTCAGCTATGATGTCCAATAAGCAAACACGTCTCACTCAGAGATATGAGTTGTTTGTTGTTGCTCTTTTCTCGTTTGGTTCAGAATAATTCCAGAGCAACCTGCTAGTTTCAGTGTTGTCTTGTTATGCCAATAAACGTAAAATTGCAAGAGCTCAAGCATCGCGGCCCGCAAGCGGCAGCAGAATTGTGAATTCCATCTTGTGACGAGATACTTTTGGAGGCAAAGGGCCCCTGTGAGTTCTGTTTCATGCGAATGCAAAATTTTTCAGGTGCATTTCCAACACTAAGAAGATGTTTGAAACCACCTGCTTGGAACTACACCTACCTGGGTCAAAAAAAAGTTTGTGGAGGGATATAGATGAGTCTGTTCATTGTAACAGCTCTCGAAAATTAATGCCTATATATCAGTAACCGAATGAAAACTTTTCCTGTAATTTTTTCCCAAAACTTATGCATAATAAAAAAACCAAAACATGAATAACAATCAAAATAAATGTTAAAAGTGTACAGATAAATAGTGTACAATGTACCTTAATAAGATAATATTTTATGTATTGTACTGTTATGAATTTTTCTGAAGCCAGATGTGTTGCGCTGGTGTTATCAGCTGTTTCTGCCTGGTTTGCTTTGTCTGAACACGTTTGCACTGCATCACAACATTTAACTTTTGTAAAATCAACCTATTTAATTAAATGCCGGTTGTTGTGTGAAAGGTTACTTTGTCACACGTCTTTATTCCCTTTACTCAACATCTCAAAATGCTGAAGTGTGTGACGCAGCGACTGAGGTGTGAAATGTCCTGTACTGGACACTCTGCACCGTGGTACAAACACACACATTCATGACCACATTAACTGTTGTCTCGTGAGGTAACTGGTGTTTATCCTGCTGAAGTCGTAGGCTGACGGTTACATAGCTGTTTTCCGATTTGCTGGGAGCTTATTATTTATTTGCTCATGCATGAGTTGTACCTGTGTAGGTTCCTCACGGAGGTGGCTGCACAAAGGTGTGGGGCTGCTTCCCAAATGACGTTAGTTCTAAAAAAATTCCCGCAAATGTCCTCAAACTATTGACATGTCCTGAATAAGTCAGTCAATTCCTTCAAGCCTCACAACTCATGAATGCAGATCTGATGATTTTACAGAAAAGATAAGTTTGTCTGTAGATGTTTATTCTGATCTTTGAAAGCCTGATCACTTTCACGCCCTGCTTGATATCTGCTACTTTCAGCAAACATCTAGCATTTTCCGAACTGCTCTTGCTGTTGGTATCTGCTCTGTAAGTAGTTTTGACTACTCTGTTCCTCTTTGTAGATATATGCTGACCTTCTAGCCGAGGTGCTGACCTTTGCTTCAGGATTGTAACTTAAGCCTGAGCTCAGTGGCAGCTTGACACAAAGCAATTCGTGTTCTTGCACTAGTTGTCTGCTAAGCAAAATGAGATTCCGTGTTATTGTCTTTAGCTTTATGGTCCGGGGATTCATTCATGAAGGAAGAGCACATCAGATATTCTGAATTTGAGGAGTACCGATTCCACCGTGGGCTTTTTTTACTGCAGGAACGTCTTTGGGCTTTATGGTCCCTGTCTCAGTGTCGTCTGTGCAAATTACATTCAGGGGTTGTCAGCGGATGGCGATTTTCTCATTTTCGGACCATCACTGCACAAAACCCTCATACGCCTGCTGGAATCTTCCAGGGTTTAATGTCTGTTCCAACATGTACCTTCTCATTTCTTCCCTATAGCACAAAACTTAGCATGAACTGGTGATATCAGGTTTACATGCAAAAAACTGAGTCCACGATGCAAAAAACACCATTATTTCTGCTTAAAGCCCTTCTGCAGTGTGTGCACATTTCTGCCAGCAAACCCCTAAGCATCCCGCCTCCCAACCCAGAGCCATGACACCATGACGCTGCCCCAGAGTTGGATGCCAGTCCGTCGCACGGTGGCCGCAAACACACCATGTTTATATACACACCGTTGTGAGCGACTGACCCGGTACGCATGTCTTTGGACTGTAGGAGGAAACGCGCACACGTGGCGAGAGCATGCAAACCCAGACCCTTCCAGCATAAAATATCCCGTTTTTATTTGCAAAGAAAAAATGAAGAAGATATAAGCTTGAAGAGCGCCGGTCGTGCTGTGGGTTCCTTCCCAGCCCGCCCCGATAAAGGATTAATAAGGCAGAAAAACACAAAAGTGCACTGAGTGTAAAATGGTGCCGTTTGGCCAGAGCGCCGGGACCGTTCTGGAATATTCCGCACCACGCCAACCAAGCGGTCCTCATCCGAGGCACCTGTACTCAACCTTGTCAAGTTTATAAAACTTGTTAGTGCAGAGACGCTCGGTCAGGCTGAAGCCCGAGCTGCTCGCAGTACTCGCAGTACTCGCTCACAGTGCTCTTGCTGTGTCACTCGAGGGTCAGAACCCTGGACAAGGTGAACAGTCTGGGAAACTTCAGCTGAATGGTTCCCACTGAGCTTCTGAGCTCAATGATAACAAATTATTAATCTGATGGGACAGAAATATTATTTAATGGAGGCAAATTTCAATTCTGACGAGCATTTATGTCCTTTTTAAGGGGACATCAACTGACAGGTGGAAAGGGGCTGATAAAGACCCCCGTTCGTCTCCCGCTCGCCTTCTCATCAGCCACGTTGACTTCCATGTCTGTTTTTTCAAAAATATTATCTCCAAGTGCCTCTCTCTGCCCGGGCCGAACCGAGACTTAATCCAACTCACCGATTCCTAAAGTTACTTTTCCGCACTGATCATTTTGGGGAGATTGGCAGCTCCTGCCCAGACGCCCCCAGCAGAGCTGAACATCTCAGTGAGACGTTCCTTCGTTCCAACCTGTCAGCTGAGCTGCTTCCCCATAAATGCCCTGTTCAACCAGCCAGAACATCGCAGGCCCGTCGAGGTCTGAAGGTTGTTCATCTGCTGTGTGTGAGTGTGTGCCTCCAAGACAGCTGCTGGACCACCGGGACCGTGGCAGTAACCTGCACGAGCGGTTGTGGACAGCGGGTGGGTAAGTGGATTATTAGCCAGGATTTGCAGGTTATAGGAAAGAAGCGTTCATGCAAATCGCAGCAGAAACCTCCGCATCTCAGCGTTTGTGCACATTTATCTTCTTCTGCTTATTCAACTGAGCAGCACGAACGTTCCTCTGAAGTTCATCGTGAATCCAGCTGTTCAGCATCTGTTGCTACGCCTGTAGTTTCCTAACACTGTACCACTAGGTGGCGCTGTTTGCATTGTTTTTATGATTGGGGTGGGGGGGAATCTCCCGGTTTGTCTTCATCGGAATTGCAGTGTCTTCACTTCACATGATGTGTGGGTGTTTTGTTTTGCGGAAAAAGACACGCGGCTGTGCTGTGTGTGTTGAGCCCTCAGACTCGGGGGGGTCAGGATGCTCCGTCACTCACATTCCTGCCGCTTGTGAGCGAATCTCAGCTGCAGTCGCAGAGACAGACAGTCTTTACACAGCTGTTTGTAGTCCCTGTGTTTGCTGTGCTCAGTGTTGTCCGACGGGACATCACGGGGGTGAACGGCGCCGCAGGGTGACGTGAATTTCTCATTACTCCATCTGTCCCTCCGTCCGTCCCTCTATCTGTCTGTCCATCCCTCTCTCCATCCATCCCTCCATCCGTCCCTCCATCTGTCCCTCTATCTGTCTGTCCATCCCTCTCTCCGCCCATCCCTCCATCCGTCCCTCCATCCATCCCTCCATCCGTCCCTGCATCTGTCCCTCCGTCCGTCCCTCTATCTGTCTGTCCATCCCTCTCTCCATCCATCCCTCCATCCGTCCCTCCATCTGTCCCTCCACATTTTCATCAACCACTTAACCCCTGAAACGTGATACTTAGTTACCTCAGTACTGAGCACATTGTCGTGGAAGTGAACAGAGTGCAGTGGACCTGCAGGGATGCTGGGATGTAACAACTTGCCAGATACTGGGGGGGGGGGGGGGG
>UFQX01005212.1:175979-230322 GCA_900497675.1 Arapaima gigas | reverse complement strand
TGATTCATGCAGGTGCTTTTTTACTTTCAAATACATCTTTATGACAAATGCTTGTGGCCAGTCGCATTTAGACATTAAATGCCAGTCCTACATTTTAAACAACTATACCTAGAAGAATGAGTGAAAAAAAACAACTGATGGGTTTATATATATATATATATATATATATATATATATATATATATATATATATATATATATATACTGCTTCCATTGTATTAAACTCTTTTCCTTTAAGTCATTATAGCTCTCTTTGTACACTGTGTTTCTAATTGTTTAGTTCCCTGCTGTTGCTCACCTTTTTTGTTCCGTAAATAAAATGCCTATAGTGTTAACAATTTTTAGAAGTTGTTGTATTGATATTTTGGTGCAGCTGAATAAAATGTCTGGTTTCATGCATCTTATTTTCTGTTACATTTCAGTCTAGGGTTGCGATGTAATAGAGGGAATGTGGAGAGCAGTGAGCCAGCCACCACAAAACCAAACCCTCCACACCTTACACTGGTTTTACATTTTTCTGTTTTCTTTTATTTGAGCAACCCAATAACCAAGCCCTTTCTCCAGGGCTGATCAAAGCCAACACAACAAACAAAATCCCTACAGTTTTGGTCATTAATGACCCTAACAAGACAAAACCCACTTCACCCCACATGGTCGGATGGCCAGTGGCCTCATTCATGATTATGTGCAAAAACTGTTTGCATTTTCCTCTTTCAAATCAAAAGTTGACGGTTGAAAGTCCAGTAAACTTTAATGAAACACAGTATAGAAGCTGACAAATCAAGTGTAAATTAAGGAACAAACAATCATCTCAGCAGTCAATAGGAACCCAAAACCAAACATCTCCAGTTACACTCCATAGCGCCACCTGTTAGAGAGAGAGAGAGAGAGAGAGAGACCCCCCACATCGAAAAATCAGCAATAAAGAATGGTTTATCACCGGCACCTTTATACAACAGATATACAAGAGAGACCCTCAGGTCCATGGTGCACAGAAGAAGGGAAAGAAGTGAGGAGAATGACAAAAATTGAAAAAATCATTATGAAAAGATTAATTTAATTATTGATAAATTAAGGTAAAAGGGTAAAAAGTGCAGCAGAATAAGTAGAGATAAATAATAAATAAAAACAAAATGGACAAGCACATGTACATACAGATGCGACATAAGTGATGGACAGCAGAAGCTATGGGCGGAGGAGGTGGTCACTGGTGGTGGAGGTGATGAAGCCTGAGATGGAGTTCAGCAGCCTAACTGTGGGAGGAAGTGCTTCCTGAGCCTGGTGGTTTTGACTTTTCAGGCTTTCAAATACTATTAAATACTAAAGGACTAAGGACCAAGGCTGTAACATTTTGTCTTTCAGTTGATCTTTTTTTTTTTCTCGGCATAGACAGCATGTTAGGGAAACAACAATAATGGATGGACGGTAGCTTTTCTACATGCCCAGGTGTGTGTTTATGCAAAGCTGGTTAAAGTTAGACACATATAATGTATAAATGTTCCTGAACCCAACAATAATCGCACCTGTTTGTTATCAGCAGCCCCATATATATCTGTGTTTGTCAACCTAACTTTGTGAAGTATTGCCATGTTCTTTGTGTGCATGCTGAGTGTTACTACTCTTTGCTGTTCTGGCTCTCGACCTGTTTCTGTCCCACGACCTTGTCCGTTGCTTACTCCTCGTCTGTCTGCTCGCCTGTTTCGGATTGATTCCTGGTTTGACCCACGCCTGATTATTGACTATGTTTCTGGATCTACCTCTGTGATTAAACGGATTTCGACCTTGCAATTCTGCACGCGTCTGCGTCCTGATCGACCCGTGACGGTAGACAGTCTGTCTAGGATAAAGGGAACAGCTCTCGCTAACTTAGTGGAATAACATGTCTGTTTTGTTCAAAACACAGATTTACTTCAAATCACTTTGCCCATATGTTATGTAAAGAGAGGCATATATACAGTGTATAGAACAGATGATAGATGATAATTTTGTCATTTTTAGACACAACCTAAACTTTGTTTGACAAAGTAAGATATAATGTCTCCATGAACTTTATCAATAGTAGTACTATAGTGTATTTTTACTGTTTTGGTGCTCTTTCAATAGTAGCACTTTAATTCATACTCCTGCACAGACTTTCAGTACTATCTGTATTCTTCCAGAACAGAGTCCCATTCAGTCATTGTAATTTTCTTTATTTGTTCTGGTTCTCTCGCTAAGCATTTGGATGTACATTGACAGAAACTGTGATCACAATAGCATTAATAAAACAAAAAATGCAAAGTAAAATTATCCAAATTAGCTGTTTGTACACACACACAACCTGTGTTTTATAAAGTTTCTTGACACATTTGGTATGTTTGAGTTCTACAGCTGATCCTTGCTTCTAATGCTGTATGAGGAATATTCACTCATAAGATATTCTTTCTGGATTATTTAAATGTGATTAAGTAGATTTATAAAAGCTACTCAAACATATAAAGTGATGAATGAAAATGTACGTAAAACAAGTAAAAATAAAGAAGACTGGACATTGCCTTGATTTGTCCAGTATACATCCATCAACGAATAAATTGATTTTTCTNTGAGCCTGGTGGTTTTGACTTTTCAGGCTTTCAAATACTATTAAATACTAAAGGACTAAGGACCAAGGCTGTAACAATAAAACAAGCATGTAAAATAATTCACAACACAACTAAGCTGGAATCATTTGTGCAGATATATAAAATGGAACTTGTCGATTGTCGAAGTCTAAAGCTGTTGCCAGCATAAAAGACAACTGTTTCATAAACTTGCAGTGGAAATTTTAGCACATTTCTTTAACAGTTATAAAAACATTTTTGGGGGGCAAGTGGCTCTATCACCTCAGAGTGCCTAGACTTTTTGGTCATCGGTTCAAATTCAGCTCAGTCTGTGCTAACTTTATATGTTCTCCATATTCCTATGGATTTCCTCCGGGTACTCTGGGTTTTCCCCACAGTCCAAAGACACGTGTTTTAGGTAAATTGTTCGCTATAAATTGCCCAAATTGTGGGTAAAGGCCATGTATGTCTGACCGCAGTGTAATGGACTGATGTCCCATCTAGAATGTTGGTTTCTGATTCTGCAGGAGGCTTCAGTCCACTGTGACCGTGACCAGGATAAGCAGTTAGGGAAACAACAATAATGGATGGACGGTAGCTTTTCTACATGTCCAGGTGTGTGTGTTTATGCAAAGCTGGTTAAAGTTAGACACATATAATGTATAAATGTTCCTGAACACAACATTGTACACTGCAATATTAACAGTGAAACTTCTCTTTTGGATTATTAATTATTTCAAATCTGGTTATTAGGATTATTGCTATTTTTGTCTCCATTATAAAAACACAAAGCCCAAGACATGAGCTATAAATAAACTTTAAGAAGGTGTTGAATTGGTCTCTTTTTCATATTCTCTTTGAGAGCATTTTACTGCTGTTATTTTCACTTTGAAGTTTGACAAAACCTCAATTTGGGACAAAAAATAGTTTATTTTGTTTTTTGCTGTTACTGTCCTCATGCATTTGCTCTGTAAATTAATAGTTTTGTGGAAAATATTAATTGGTAGTCAGCATGGTGGTACAGCAGGTGGAACTGGCACTTCACAGCCCCTGGGCTCTGCCTTCAGACATGGGTTTCAATCCAGGTCAGGCTTGTTTAGCTTGTAGGTTCTTCTAGTGTTTTGTTGCCATGCCAATTTTTTTCCCATGGGTTTCAGGTGAATTTGTGGCTTTTTAGTAATGTTCATGCATATATTCTTCTTTCGAGCACTCTTTATCCAATTTACAAACATGAATCTGCAAAATCCAAAACCTGTAAGTTCTAACAAGAGGTAAGTGAGAGATTTGCACTGCTGAGCTAAGGATGTGATATTGCACACAGTTCCTGTTGGTAGGTAAAGAAAACAACAATTATCTCTTCCTCAAACTGAATTATATACAATGCTGTGAAAATGTCTTCNTCTTTTATAGATTATTTAGTTTTGTTGCTGGTAACTGCCGTGGGAACAGGAGTATTTTGGGTTCGGAACGAACGTTTTTGTAAGTATAACGTTAATATTCCGACCTTTTTCTTTGCAAGATCATTTTCATAATTTTTATCTTTTTAGAAGAGCATGAATGATGGAAATAGTTAATAAATAATGTATCATAGNGGTGTTTGAGATCATTCTCAGGCTGCAGAATGAATTTGGGACCAATCAGAAACCTCCCTGATGGTAGATAAGAATCTACCTGTACTTCTCAACAGACATTGAAGTTGCATGGCTTTTGCACAGTACTGTATAATCATTAGAGGCACACAAACCATACAAATCTGAGTGGAAAATAAGGTACAGTAGAAGAGGAAACGGCTGAGGGTGTGTGGGAACCTAGTCTGACCTGAGGCATGAGTACCTCCAGTTTCCAGCACAAGATTCATGCTGCTCCGCGACTGTGTACCAATGGATATTCGAATCACAAAAAACAGCGAGCATTCTTGTGCTGCACTGTTGCGGGTGTGTGTGTAGCCCCCGGTGCAGATTAGGTTCCAAAAAAAGCACCAACAGAGTTTGGCTTTTAACTTATTGTTCAAAGTAGGGACAAATGTACTGTGCGCTTCAAAAAGGCCTTTTGAGGTAGGCCGTAAGGCGATCCAGGGCCTTTCCTAGCCAGGGTGGGCCCCGGCTTCTCCGATATACCTGAGGGACGGCACCAGGGGACCAGGGGAGGTGGGCAAGGGGCAGAAAAGGAGGCAGCTGGGAAGTGGGGCTTGCAGAAGAAAGGCGGTAATGTGAGACAGCTGAGAAAGAGCAAACAAATAAAGGTGGTGATTGGAGTGACTTCTGGGGCTGTTATTTGTACCAGTCTCACAAAATGAAAAACATACCAGCGTATATCAAACCAGAAGGATTCATTTTGCTGTATAATATTTGCAATATGTATTTTTGTTACTCAGGTACCGGCACCGTTTTATATCAATATCAACAGGGCATATATTGTCATATATTGTAAAATGTTGTTTGATGGTTAAAAACTTTTTATTTATTAAAAAGCTTTTTGAAATGAGCTTCTATCTTTATAGCCAGCAGCGTTCATCTGTCTATTTGTAAATTTATTGAGAGAAAAAAAAACTTAAGATACAACATTTTTACATCGGTTTTTCCAGTGTTCCGTGTTTTTTCCAACAAGCGTTTCACAGTTTCACCTGCTGAATATTTTTAAGGGAAATATAAGTTCTTCGCTCCTTTTGCGACTCAAAATGGGTGACAGGTTTTTTTTTTCCCCGAAACCCGAAATGCGCGCATATTAACCACGATCGAAAGGAAATAACTTCCATTTCATCAACCTCGGACGGGATTTCTAAACACATTTCTGTTGAATTTATATGCTCCTGTGTAGATTTTTTTGCTACAATTTGTTTTCTAACAAAATATTATGAAAAAATATAAAACTATGTATATATAGTGTGGAATTGGTCGCTGGTGTCTACGGCGCGCGTGAGTTTCCCGCACCAGCCGCTGCTGAAAACATCCGCATTCGGCTTCCTGTCACTGCGGGCCGTCCCCCTCCCGCCGTCCCACCCACCCGGCGGCTCAGCCCTGGTGGGGATGTGAGCGACATCAGGACGGAGTTTTGCTTTTTTCTGTTTCTTCTGCTGGATACTCTAGTTCTCTGGTTCTCTCCACATTTTCGGACCGGCTGGACCGAATGTAGAATCTGAGATGCTCCTCAGCTTTTCTCCACCGTGAACCAGGCGCTGCATCCAGCATCAGCGTGACGTCCGCGTGTCGCTCCAGCAGCTGAGATGCGCTTCTCCTCCTGAGGATCCACCCCTCGCAGGAGCGGTGGGGGGTGGACATCTTGCCGGGAAGGGAGGGGGGACGATCGTGGTCGGGCAGGTCGACACCTTGTCTGAATCTCCCCAACTAATCGCAGTTTAACTAAACCCAACTCAACCAAACCCAACTCGGCTCAACCCAACCAGAGGTAGGGCTGTCAGCCGTGAGAAGCGCTTTTGCCGGTTTCGGATATAAATAATCAGACATGTTTTATATAAAGTTAGCGGTATGACTTTACAACCAGAGAACAAATAAAATTAGCCGTTAGACTAGACGTTTTTAAATAAAGTATGTAAAACAGGAGCTAATTTTGAATCGAAGTTTTATATAAAAGTATGACGAAACAAAGCAAACATTTGTCTTTAAATATGGTAAACTACAGAGAGCCGCGTATTTAAAACTAAACGCCGCTCTCCATTGTTGTGAGCACTTTGAAAAAGAAAAAAGAAAATGTTTTATTCCATCGAGATGATATATTTCCCTCCTCTACTGTTCTCCGTATATGATGGTTTCCCATGTGGTGAATTTAAGAAGACAAGTGTTTAACATATTGTGATATATATAGCAGTTTGGTCTGAAGTTCATAACTGGTTGTTAAAGCACAAAACGGGTAATTCTCAGCTTTTTTAATGCTTAGAAATGTGAGATGAGAATGACAGAAAGAGCTCAGGATTTAGATGTTCGTGAACAATTACATCAGGTTATTAAGCTCTAAAACCTGTTGAGTTTGGGATGTTTATGAGAAAAGTTCTGCAAACTCTTTCTGGGGCCACCTTGACTTTCTTCATAATTGTGCTGGTGGACCTACAACTGCGGACTTGGAGACCTCGTGGGCCTGATGCTTCCTCTCACCAGGGGGGCTCTGAGCATCACCTCCCAGTGAAAGGTGGTGAGAAACTGGTCCGCCATTCAGGGGGTCCTGTCCCTTCAGCAAAGAGCTTCTCTCAGCTGAACCCAAAGTATGAGGCTCGAAAAACACCCCAGTGGAACAAGAAGCCTCAACTGCAGCTGAAAGACATCTTCATTGCAGTCAAGACCACCGGCAGGTTCCACAGCACCCGCCTGGCTTTACTGCTGGACACTTGGATATCCAGGACCAAGGAGCATGTAAGTGCCCTTCTGTCATATCTGAAAAATACTCATGAGGCTCACGAGGATCTAAATTTAAAAAAGTACAGTTATATTGTCAGGTCTTCTTTAACGCCATGTGGAAATTTACAAAAAATGTATTATCTAGTTGCCAACAAGACACTTTCTTTTAAAAAATGTCAGACTTCACATGACTATAAATTTTGAAACTCAGTTAAAATATCACGTCCTCTTTTCTCCAGAGCCTTTCCTGAGTCCTGAACCTACAACCACCTATATCATTCAACACAATTGCTGATTTTTCTTTCCTAGTTTTGCAAACCATCGTCACTTTTAATTTATGTGTTTATACTGAACTCAGTTAAGACTATTGTGTGATTACATCTAAGGCCCAGTATTAATGAATGACTTATTATAACAGCTTCTGCTTTTCATGGACCTTAACCATATTCACACTGAGCAGTATTGCATGTGGGAGAGCAAACAGAATGTGATGCATTTCAACAGACAGCGAACAATGTGGACAAGGTCAAATAGAACTGAGGCAGATGTTTCTATTAATCTCAAAGACGTCTTCAAACTCCATGTAGCAGCCAGCTCTGCCGTGTCAACACTCCTCCGTCCCCGCTGGCTTCCTCATTGCTGCTAAAGACAGAAAGAGTCTATTTGTGGGTTCAGCACCGAGAAGCAGATCTGAAAACCTGCGTTGGTAGCTTCCTGTTGTGGCTGCCTGCTCTGTTGCAAACCAAGCCAGCCCTTCCGCTTTCCGGACTTTCGCTCTGAGTCTGTGCAGCTCGATCTCATGGCTGCCGTGTTATGCTTTTGCTAGCCGACACCACGTGCACCACTCCAGGTCCATGCCGAAGGGCCCAAATCTAGTCTTCATCAGGATATGGACTTGGTTAAAATCTTTATCTATGATATTCTGTGGCCTAATCGATGTATGGAGTTAAATATGAAAATTTGGTTTCTACGAACGATATTTTGAGAGCTTTTCATTTAGATTAAATTGAACTGATTAGACCCTTAGACCCCCTGTTGACCCACACTTATGCCTCACATTGACAGGTCTGGTCCAGCCTCAGTCTGAAGCACCAGGTGATCCAGCCATCTAGGCTTTCAAAGAATAAATACAAAGTTATTAAAAATAAATTCCACCCTTCCATCCATTAACCTTAACCGCTTAATCCTGGTCCAGTTGGATGCAAAAGTACCCCTGGATGAGTTTCCAATTCATTTCAAACTGTAAAAATAATTTATCATATTAATTAAGTGAATTCATTCCCAGTATCTTTTTTGCCAAGGATTTACTGCTTTTTTACTCTGTAGCTTATGCCCACCCCTATTTTATACATGGAAGAACATGACAACAAAGGTAATGTGCTGGCATTTTAGGGTAAATTCTATCAACACTGATCAATCTGGCAGTTTACCCATGGTGCTCCTGGGTGATTTTTCATGTGGCCCCCTACGCAAACCCCGCAGGCTCATGTGATGCCATTTTAGGCCGGCAGGAAGTTACCTCGACAGGCTGCATTTTGCAAACAATGACAAAACGGAAGCTGCCTGTATAGAGGAAGCCGCACGGCTAAGGCTGAAACAAAGGAGAGGATCAACGCCCACACGGCAGCCACCGAACCCCCCGCAAGCCTGTCGAGCCCAGTTTCCTATCCTTTACCCTCATGGCTCGGTGTTAGTTTCCCCTTTACGTTTCAGGAAAAGGGGGGTTTTTAATCTTACAGTCATGCATGTATAATACGGTAAAGTAATTAAAGTATTATTTAATTTAATTTTTCTACACTTAGCTGTTCCAGGTAACTTTGTAGAATTAGCATCTTATAGTTGTGTGCGAACTGCTGCAGCACGGTACTTTCACTGTGCCGATTCAGGGTGGGTATCGGGATCATTGGTACTGCAGGAGGAGGGCAGTTTACACTTGGTACTCTGAGGCTGCAAATGACACCTTTGACCCCCAGGATACCACCTGCACCCTCATTTAATGGATCATCTTAATTTTACCACATTTAGTTTTCACATGACTTGGAAGTGTGTAAGATGTCCATACTGCAGTCTGTAGAGAGACCCTCTTGCAATCCAAGCACCTAAGTGCAAATCCCACCTCCTGCTGTGGAACCCTTGAGCACGGTACCCTGATACAGTAGAAATTACCCAGCTGTACAAATCATCTGAGGTGTGCACTACTTTGGACAAAACCATCATTTAATTGAGTAAATAACAAAAGCATCCTTTCCAGGTACAGAAAAAACTGGAACTCGCTTCTCCCTTTTGTCACATCATGGAACTGAATGCTTGAGTTTTCAATGAGAAGTGTAAATTTTACTGCCACTGCCGGTCGCACGTGTGTGTGATGATCGCCGTCCTCACCGGATCACTTTATTCTCCATAACCAAAGCAAATTAATTTGATGGGGACCACATGGCGCATCCAGGCCCACACAAATGAGTTTGTTTGCACCGGGTGGGAGGAATATTGATTTATTCCGTATAATTAGTTCGCTGTCTTACCGATCAGAAGAACTTGCATTTAAAAGCACCCAAGGGTTGTCGGCGTGATGGGGAATTGTGGTGTATGAGGATGAGAGTGAAAACCGCACCCGTATTGTCCCCCGGTGATGAATTCTGGTAGCGCTAAAAATGAATTGAAAATACTGAGGGTGTTTAGCAACGTAGCTTCATGAACACAATGAAACAGCGGAGAATATCACTTAGCATAGTGATGTTTCCCTCCTGATGGGAGCCCATCACTAACAAACATGGGCTCCGTAAACAAAGCACTACAAGGATGGACACGACGGCCGGTGTGACCAATGGAAATGAGAACGATCCTACCTGGTATTGACAGGGTGACAGAATTTTGAACAGATTTTTCATGTTTCAAGTATGTGTGAAACTTAAACACACATATATACACACAGATACACATGCTGCTACCCAAAGCAGGTTACTGTGTCATGAGGTATTGATGAACATTTGCTTTCCTGCTTGGTTTTCAGGTTTTACATGTTATTAAATGCTGTAGTGGGACCTTAACAGAAGTGGGACATTTTCTCAGGCAATCTGGGACATCACAGTGCAGACAGGCTGTTCTCAGGCACCAGGAGATGGAGCCAGTGGATTGTTTTTCTCGAGCAGTGTAACACCTTCTGGCTCACACTGCATTTCATAATAAGGTGCTGCTTCCTCGCCCCTTATTATGTCCTCGAGGTGTGCAGAAATCAGGCTGAAGGCCCTCAGAGACGAAGACCAAGATTCAAGGTCACATATAAGATAACATAATCTGATCTCTTTTTTCTTGTTGCTGCAGACCTATATCTTCACTGACACCAAGGAAGAGGACTATGTCTTGAAAGGTTTGTTAACAAAAAATAATAAAAAATGGAGAGCCCATTGAGGATTTGACACTCCTTATCTCTAAAGGCCCTTGGAGATGTGTGTGTCAATGTATATTTATGCTGGACCAGTTTTTTCCTTTACACACAAAACCCATTTGAGTTGTGTGGACTGAGACAGATGTGGTCTGGAGGCTCTGTGAATGGTGACTATGATAACATTGGGCCCTGTCACAACTCCTCTTATATTCATATATACTTTGAATCTTCTAAATTTCTTTCACCTAATCTGGTATCTCCCATATTTCTTTAACTTCGAGACTCCAGAAATTACTGATGCAGACAGTGGACAGTGATTTTTCAGTTTTGACCATTCAAATATTTGTATGTTTGCTGAAGTAGTTTGAGTTGTGTATTTGTAAAGGGTCTGCTGGTCAATTCTCATCCTGGTTCTTTGCACATGCAGCTTTTTTTCAGAAGGTGAGTTCCTTTACCACCTGCTGCCATGGGGTCCACACTATGGTACACCTGAGTAACGCACGAAAAAGGGATATGTGGGATATTGACTGTGTTTAACTCATCTCAGCTACATTTCTCATCCCCTTTCTGCATGCAGGCTTCAACATTGTGGTCACCAATTGCTCTCCTGAGCACAGCCACCAGGCCCTGTCCTGCAAGATGTCGGTGGAGTACGACACTTTCATGGCTTCTGACAAAAAGTGAGGCCCCTTACGAACCCCCACACCCCTCCCTTATCCCAGCCCATCTGCCAGCATCTCAAAATCCTGATTGTCACATCTCAGGACGTATTCCTTTTGTTGGGTTACTACAGCGTGGCAGCTGGAAATTTATTGTCTTTGGATACTATTTTAAGGCACAACAAAGGCAAAAACAAAATCCATATTAACCCAAAAACAAAAAAAAAATCTACCCCTGGGGTGTAAACTGACAAAATTGCATGTCTCAGAAGAGGACAGGCGTGATGCTGCTTTACTTTCTCTTGCTTAATTTTTGTCGAGTTTGTTGCTGGACTTTAAAAGTCTTGGTTTAAATAGCCCATCTTCTAAAGCATCAACATACAGCAGAGGCTCTTCATCCTAGCGACGGCAAGTCTTCCACGGGGTAGAAGTAGGGAGGGTAGGCAGTGTAAGTGTCACTGAGTCCAACTTAACGCTCGTGTTTTCCATATAATACTCAGATAAAGCAAGTACAAATGCTTTCAGAAGGTAGACAGTGAATAACTCAAGAAAACTGAAGGGAAGAAGGTGCATCTGGTGGTTTTGGTGACTGGAAATGATCAGGGAGGTCCTTGCTGCAGTTACTTATTGTAGGCAAAGTGTCTTGGTAAAGGTACAACAGGAGGATTTCATTAACTTCACATTGTTTGGGTTGTGCTGTCCAGGTGGCTGTGTCATGTGGACGATGACAACTACTTGAACCCCAAAGCAATGCTGTCCCTGCTGTCCACCTTCCCCTCAGACAGTGATGTCTATGTGGGCAAACCCAGCCTCGACCGGCCGATCAAAGCCCACGAGCTGCTGGAGAACAACAAAACGGTGAGCTTCACGATCATGGCAAATGGCAGCCCTCCTTCTCACCTGTCACTGGTATTGAACTGTCTACATCACATCCAGCACTTCTTGAGGAATTGAGCAGTTTTGCCCAAATCGATTCTGTGATTAGTCTCTAATCACGTATTGACCCGTGGCTCCCGTCAAGCTTTTTTGGACGCTTGGGTAATGGACCACTGTGGCTGAGTGCAGGTGGATTGATTGAAGACTTTACAAGCTAAAATTTTAATGTGCTCCTTCATTTGTCACCTTTGAACATGGTAACACGCTTGCAACCCTGCGACTGCACCCTGCCTTTATTTTGTTTCATGATACCTCTTCACAGTGATGACAACATTATGCTGACTGGTAGGAGTCATTCCCACCCACGTGCACAGCCTAATGTAGGCAAACACATAGCAGAAACACGCATAAACAAAAAACAGTCGAATATCTGCTCTTGCACACACACACACACACACACAAAGCCCCATTTTCAAAAAGCTTATGCAGCACAGGCACACATGGTTTCCCAAAGACCCCCACATATTTTCTCACGTTCAGACAGACCTGCTATAATGTATAATTTGATGGCTTTGGTATTTGGGGACTGGGGAGGTGCTCACCTCCTGATGTTTAGAACAAGTGGCCACACTGTTGCACACCTAAGCAGTTTGACGGAAGGTAGATGTTGGCCTGGGGTCCACCAAAGGGTGCTTTGTGATCAACTAGAGGCTCTCTTCTGCAAGTGCATTAGCAGATATGCGGGGCAGCACCCCTAGGGCACCAGGGTAATAAAGATCAGATCAGTCTTTTTATTCCCCTGATCCTCAAGCAGGGGAGTGAGATGAGGGAGGAAATCGAAAGTGAGTGAGCCAGGGAGAAATGTTGAGAGAGTGGAGAAGTGCAGGGACGATCAGTCTTTTTTCAGATCTCATCATTCTCCCAGACTGTGGAGGAGAGAGGAAAGAGATACGAGTCCTTTAATTCTCATCATCCTCCCTCAGTGACCGAGCAAAGCCAGAGAAGAGGGAGAGAGGATGACAGCCAGTGGGCAGGTAGCGAGACTGGGAGAGAACAGAAGTGGAAGTAGAGAGATTTTAAAGTTTTGTAAATTCTCAGCAACCTCCAAAAAGATGGACCAGCATGCGAGCGAGAGGAGACGGAGAGAGGAAGACATAGCTGAGGGACACAAAAGACAGAAGCCAGTGAGGACATGTGTGATCAGTATATGATCAATATATAGCTCTGAAATTATTCTTGGCAGGTAACAAGGGGAGTTTGTTGTGTGTGTGTGTGTGTGTGTGTGTGTGTGTGTGTGTGTGTGTGTGTGTGTGTGTGTGTGTGTGCCCTTATCTACCACACTGTATAAAGTTAAGTTGATCTGTGCCCCACAGCTACCCTGTTGTCATATCTGTCTATAAGCAGTGTTCACAATACTGCTATTTATGATGGAGAGGAGTGATAAAGCTGAAAAAAATAAATCCAGACCATGTGGGAATGATTAGCTCTGTACTGGTTTTCACATATTTCCCGTGTATGAGGAGGAGATGCTGGTGGAACGCAAACATCCTTCCTGTCTTACCGATTCATCAAAAGAAACAATCATCGCCGCATATAATCTGTTAAATTCTCACACAAACTCGTGATGCTGAAACCTTCTTGCTGCGGTCTTTAGAGATGTTGCAGAATTGATGGAGTTTCACCTTTTCCCCTGTCTCAGAGAGAAGTGGAGTTCTGGTTCGCCACAGGAGGTGCGGGGTTCTGTCTCAGTCGAAGGCTGGCATACAAAATGGCACCCTGGGCCAGGTGAGAGCCGAGTGTTTTCTCCACCAGGAGTGGAGTGCAGTGACACACATGTCAAGGTGCTGTGTGGCATAGGCACAGTTCATGTGGGACACTGTGTTTACCGAGACAGATGTTCAGCCACACGGCGCAGGGTAACGATTGGTTAGTTGGCTGCTCTGTTCAACTCATGCTGCTCTGTATTCATTGTCCGCGCGTCTTTTAAGTGGTCCCAGGTTCGAACACACATCTGCGGTGATTCGTCTGCCGGATGACTGCACCGTGGGCTTCATTGTGGAGCGTCGCCTGGGAATCCCCATGGTGCACAGCCCCCTGTTCCATTCCCATCTGGAGAACCTGCAGCTGCTTTCCCCCAGTCGAATACCACAGCAGGTGAGGGATGCTCCAACTGACCTCAGTGACCTCTCTCACATTTACTAGAAGAGACACCTTATTTCACACTGGTTCATCTGGTTACTCCTTGGTCATCCATTGGCTCCCCTAGTTTACATATTTGTTCACAGGTTAATCCACTTACTTGCTTGTCCAGTTAACTGTAGTGTCAGCCATTCGCTATTGGCAGAATGTATATGGTCACCTAGTTCAAGTTATTGCCTGTTGGTTTGAGGGCTGCACGCTGGAAAATGTCATACTGAATCTTGTATGTCTGAAATAAAAAAAAATTGTCATTTCTATGTGCACTGTATGTTCAACTATGTGTTTAACCTTGACTGCATTATTGCGTAATTCAATAGAAGTTATATCAATGAATATTTATAGTAGACACTGTAAATATTAATAATTTCAGAAATGTTCTTGTCGGTTGAATTATGTGACATGTTGGACACCCCTGCCCTAGTTGTTCAGTCTGTAGTTCTGTTTGCTCTCTGGTCTCCCCCTCATCCATTGACCAACCCACTTATCTTCCTGTTCACTCATCTGGCTACTCATTAGTCATCCTTTAATCCACCAAATCACCTTCTTGTTCACTGATTCACCTATTCACTCACCCGTTCGTCTGTCAACTCCTTTGTCACCCACTGATGCATTTTTAGACACTCATGGTTCTTAAACTCAGTTCACCTCATTAGTTCAGTACTTCACACACTCATCCCCCGATTCATCCTTTTAGTTATCACTGTCAATCATTACTTATTCCTAATAATTCATTCCTACATTTATTGACACATTTTTTCCTGCTAATTTTTCCTCCTCATTCCCTCACAAACATGGCCTGTTCTAGATTCGCTTCATTAATTCATCCATTCATACGTACATTAGATTATTTACACACGTCCTGCCCCGCTAACTGACCCACTTTATTATAGATTCATTTATTCAATGATTCGTGTATATCTACTCCTGCTTCCTCAGTAAGTCACCCGCTTGTTTGACTTGATCGTCATTCATGCTGTCAGTAAGCTGGCAGCAGCTCACACACCACGCCGGCAGCACAATGTGGAGAGACCAATGCTTTGAAGGGATGTTGCAGAATCATTCCGTGAGCCTGTCGCTGTGTGTTGACATCTCTCTTTTGTCTAAAGGTGACCCTTGGCTATGGCCTGTTTGAGAACAAGATGAACAGTGTGGTGCTGAAGGGGACTTTCTCTGTTGAGGAAGATCCATCCAGGTCAGTTCCTTGTCCACCTCTATGTTTATCAGCAACTATAGCTTGAGTCACCAGTTTCAGGTTCAGAACCCGGTGACCTGGTCCCTATGACCGCCTCCCTTGTTTGATGAGTCACTTTTTTTGTCGATTATGGGCAGAGCTGTTATATGGCAGAATGGCCGAGAATACATTGACCACTGTCCATTACAGAAAAATGCTCTTTGGAAAATTCCATTTTCTTTAACCCTCCATTTCAGTAATGGTTCCTAACAACAGATTTATTAAACTGGGACATTTTTTTCAAGCACCAAAGTTACGTCCTCTGTCTTTGTTTGTCATTTTAAAACGGAAGTTTCTTTTCTTCCTGGCCAAGTCATCAGCATTTTACAAGAAGTATTGTGATTATCTTCAGTTAGGGAAAGTACATGATGGTAACGTTTGCAATTGCATATTATGGTGTCTGTAGGTTCAAGACTGTCCACTGTCTGCTGTACCCACTGACAAACTGGTGTCCCTGACTCCTGAATTCCTAAAAGTCCAGAACTTCTGGGAAGGCATGAAGACTTGCAGGTCATAATGGAGGTAGATTTTCCAAGGCACGTGATGTCTTCATGTAGGTTCCCTGCTGGCAGCTGCTCCTCTGTTCAGTGCTGGCGTTGGTGGTGGCACAGGTTGCTGCCATTATGGTGGGACGGAGCAATCTCTTATCCTGTTGAAGTCACAAGGCCTCCTCAACCTACAGATGCCAAGCTTTAGAGGACTGGAGATTCTTGTCTGCTTTATGTCATGGAGATACACTGTCCCGTAAGTGCATCCCTTCTGGAGCAGCAGCCAGGAGAACATGGTGCCTTCAGCCTACACAATCCTTTAAGGAGCTGCGGTGGAGAGTTGCATTTCAATGAGCGGGAGAGAAGGATGCTTTTCTGAATAGACTTGTAATGATTCTAGAAACACGCCTGCCATACTTTGGGCTGCGACCTAAATGTGGATTCCTCCACACACGACACATTTCCACTGGAGATACAGAGCTGTGGAACAGTGGTCAGCCTGTGTGGTGCACTGACCATTTTGGACCAGGGGATGAAAACGTTTCCTTGCCCTTGACTTTAGTACATCCTAAAAAGGCCCTGATTTCAGCAGAGGAAACATGCGTGAAATGCTAGTGCAGCAGAGGATGCCTTCAGGGTTGTTCGTGAAGAGATGAGTGATCTCTGTTCAGTTGATTTATTCCTCCATTTTGCACTGCCAAAGAGACAGATATCAAAATGCAAATATGCACAGGTTTTTATATATATATATATATATATATATATATATATATATATATATATATATATAGAGAGAGAGAGAGAGAGAGAGAGAGAGAGAGAGAGAGAGAGAGAGAGAGAGAGAGAGAGAGAGAGAGCGCGAATTGGACTTGCATTTTGTTCCAGTTTCTGTCAGGGGAATGTGCCAGAATGAACTATGCTCATCTTCCTGCCCCAGAGGCACAATGTGATCTGTCATGAGGTTTGTGATATGAACACATTTTTGAATTCATGGATCTGTAGTAACCGCTTGTAGCATTTAATCAGCAGCAAAAAGCACTACAGCACAGCTGTAGCCACGTTTTTTTAATAGATTATATTATACAAAGTGTTCATGCCATGTCATGGCGTGGAATATAATTCATTTACCAGGGATGTTGTTGTTCCCATTGCATAAAATACAGAACAAACTAAAACTATATAAATGTTCTAGGGTCAAGGGAAAAAAAAAAACGAATAAAATGATTTCAACTGTAACTGTTTGTGCCTCTTCACTGCCATGAATCTGCTCCATTTTCATCGCAAGGGTAGTCCGTTTCTCATCCCACTATGAACGACCAGTTACGTTTTGAATTGTACTGCTGCCCCCTTATTTTGTTCAGAGAAAATGCTTTTTACCCAGGACTGCATGTGTGGTTCCGGCTGAAGGAGATGTAAACACTGCGCTGAAGGAGCGAGGCGTGAGCTCCTTGCATGGTCATCCAGACCTTTATTACTAATGGCAGTGGGCTGGTATGGGGGTGGCAGCGGCTATTAAGTTTACTTGAAAGAGCCAACCTACGGACCTATTCTTTCTATTATTTAATCTTTTTATTATTCAACGGTGCTCTCACACTGTTTTCTCCTCCACTGTTCTCTTCCTCAAGTTTCAAAGTATTTTAAAGTTCATAATGTTTTTCGTGATGGCAATAAATTAGATGTAAATACAGCCCATATTAATACCCTGGTGCAGTGTTAAAATTATTTAGGTACCTTTCTGGCCTTCTACAATTTAATTTTAAACTGATCACATTTGTGTCATTCTAATATAGAAAGAAAGCTCTTTAGGTCCTCAGGGAATCTCCCTGCTCTGTGTGTAATGCCCTTGTTTGTCATCGTGACATCTCATGTAACTCAACTTGGATTAAAATAAGGTAGATGGAAATGAGCTTTAACCAGCAACGTTAATTGTGGAATGTTCAAGGAGCTGGCAGCAATAGGGCGGAGCTTTTCAGGACCCTCCCACCTATGAATATTATTAAATGTGATTTATACTAACATTTCATTGTTCCACATCCTGCTCCCTTAGCCATGAAAAAATATGAACGGTGCAGAACTCAGCCGAACCGAGGTGCCGGACCACAGGAGTCAAAACACGTCGAGAGCTGTAACTCATCGTGAATGCATAGCTCCCACAGCCACAATCTCACGGGTCTGAGCATGAGCTCTATAAAACACTTTTACAGGGAACCTGGTGCAGCAGGGTTCAGAAAAGCTGTAGCCCGTTCAGTGTCAGCAGCGGTGATGTCAGAATGTCGTATTTCAAAGGGCCATTTTCTGGTGACTGGTCAGGAGAGAGAGATGGGGGAGGCAGCGGTTTGTGGTCAAGCCAGCACCTCATTCCTAGGCCTACACTGTCCCACTGAGCAAGTAAAACATTACTGAATGAGTCAGATCCGGGTATGGGGAACATATGCAAAGGGGGTCAGACGGGGGCATAGTGGATAAAGCCACCAACTTTGAAATCAAAAGTTTCAGGCTTGAATCCAGCCTTTTACTGTAGTGCCTTTGAGCAAAATTTCTAAAGTAAAATTACCCAGGTGTTCAAATGGTAAATAATGTAAGCTGCCTGGGAAAAAAGCATAAGAAAAATGTATAAATGTCAATGTAAAATCCCCAACACTGCTCCTACAGACCCACCTCATACCAACATTCAGTGAATGTTACACAGTTAAAAGAGATGTACCCTGGAAGCAATCTGGAACTCCACCTCACCCCTCAATTGTGGTGGAACCAGAAGAACAGATTACATAAAGGAATTATGTGTAAGTTTTGGTTGAATGAGTTGGGTGCAGGTTGATTTGCAAGCAGATACTTTTCAGAATGAATTATACAGTACTGTGCAAAAGTCTTAGGCATGCAACTTCAATGTCTGTTGAGAAGTACAGGTAGATTCTTATCTACCATCAGGGAGGTTTCTGGTTGGTCCCAAATTCATTCTGCAGCCTGAGAATGACCTCAAACACCCAATCTCAGTCATACACAACTATCTTCAGCAACAGATGGTATGGTCCCCACAGAGCCCTGATCTCAACATGATCAAGTCAGTCTGGGAGGACATGCAGAGACAGTCAAAGTTTGCAGAAGAACTGTGGCCAGTTCCTCAAAATGTTTGGAAGAACCTACCAACCTCTACCTTAAACTGCATGCAAGTTTGCATAAGAGAACTGATGCTGTTTTAAAGGCAAAGGGTGGTCCCACCAAATATTGATTTGATTGAGTTTTTTTGTCTACTGCACTTTTTAGAAGGTTTATTGATTGATAAGTATTCATGGCATTATTTTTGGAACCATCCTCGCTTTATAGCATTTTTCCCACAGGTGCATAAGACTTTTACACAGTACTGTACATGAGCAACTTGTACAGGATAAGAAGTCCTGGTGGAAGGCAGAGTGACATATGGTTTCATTTACAGCCCTGGACAGGATCATCTCAAGCTCCATACAGGGCCATTCCCAGCTGCAACTGGGATCATCCCCAGCTCAAGTTACTTTGCTTAGAAAAAGGGGCAACAACACTGCACCTTCTGACTGAAGATTCTCTAGAGGTCAAGCACAGCTTATATAAATATGGAAACAGCAGTAAAATATGGTCCAGCTTATTCAAAACATTATTCTGTCATTTCAGAATACAACAAAGTGGTTTAAATCTGAAAATGCATCACCTGAAAAATGAATCACCTGAACACATTACAGAAATTGTGTCAAAACTGGTCAAAAATGAGCAGATGTACAACGGAAGCGGTGGCTTTTTGTAGGAACTTGGCATATATTTGAATCAGCAGCGAGGCAATAAATGTCAGGCTTCCGCTGTATGGTACATTCAAAACAATGAAAATGAAACAGTCCACAGTTGTGGTTTTATTGCTCACTTGGATTAATGTGCCGGTGTTGTCCATCAGTAGAATGAAAGTCCCTATAGATAATATAATCATCTCTTCTTTAGTAGACACAATGTCCAGGAAGGCTTTCTGCTTACTTGGCATTATTTGTCCTTTAACTACTTTGGGTTTCATCCAAATATCTGAAAGGAAATCCTAGGTTGGGGCAGTTTTGCTGCTTAATATGAAGCTCCATTTAGAGGTTTTATGCAGACCAAAGCTGCCAAAACTTATGGCTCCCCCACATCATTGGGATCGTTTCTTAGAGGGTGTGGAGGCCATTTACTGTGTTGAGACCTTTGATTGTTAATTGTTGCATTCTAAGGACCAAACTGGGACACTTTGGAAGATCTCACAAAGCTTCACTGGATGGCTCCAAAGGAACATCAGCATGTAAATAGGTCTTCACCTGTCCCAGAGCACAGTGGTTGGGTTAGGGTGGGGGTGGTAGATTTAGAGTTTGTCACCTAATACCCAAAGTACCGAACTGGGGGTTTTGATTTTCTGGGTTATAAGATATGAATATTTCCACATCTCTGGGAATAACGCAACACCAGCAACACTCATGTCAAAAACATCCAGCTAGACAAAACTGAAGAACATTGCAGAAGATTAAGTTGGCCACTGTGGTCCTGCAGCTTGCATACTGTAGTGTGTGAGAAGCTCATGGGAAGATGAATGGCCTTCTTCTGTAAAGCCACAACGATCCACAAAAAGCCAGTCATTTCACGACTTAATAATGACTGTCACATTAAATAATGGAAAACAAAACAATAATATAAATATGAACTAACAGATTAGTCCAAATGAAGGCTTCCTCAGGGGTTTGTCTGGCAAAACAACAAATATAATGAGAGCAGAATTTTTAGGAGTTGTATAAAGGCAACCTGCCAACTGCAGAGCACAACTGGTGGAGGGCTCTCAGTATGTTCAATATTGTATTATATTGCGCATTATAATGAATGACTTTGAAGAGCAGCCGATGCAGTTAATATTTGTATACATCATAAATTTACACAGAACAAAATTCATTTTTCAACAGTTTGAGTTAAATACCTATCAAGGTCACAACGAACCCTGCAGGGATCTGAACCTGCAACCATCAGTTGCAAGTTAAGTTCCTCATCCAATATGCAATGCATTGACCTTTATTAAGCAACAAGTGGAAGGTGCAGAAAAAAAAACAGTTTTTAGCAGACTGTGATCCACCTGTTGAAACTATAGGTGCCAGGAGGTGGGAGAATAATGAGGATCTTCTTGCTAAGATGGCCTATCTGGTCAGGGCAAAGGTGAAATGGTCACCATTACAAATGCAGAAGCCTGTGCAGGGCTGCCCCCTGCTGTAGCAACCTGGTTCCTCCACAAATAATTAACAGGCGATAATCTTTTCACATACATCATACTTCCATGAACAACCAAGTCTTCATCAGTGAATAAAACTACATAATACTCTGTTTATGTGTGTGTGTGTGTGTGTGTGTGTGTGTGTGTGTGTGTGTGTGTGTGTTTGTGTGTGCAACTGTTTTCCAGCAAGGGGAGCCAAGAAAGCGCCGGAATTCCAAGTGACAGATGGCTCTGGGAAGCGAGGGACATTCCTTTGTGGAAGTTCCAAATGAAATGATTGACATGCTGTGAAATGGCAATACTGCCGCTGACCACTCGATGGCAGAACGACGCCAGCCATGCTGACAGGTCGATCACTCAGTGCCAGACAGTGTTACGAATGCACTGAGTTTGATTGAAGATTCGGATAACACTGTGTGCAGACTTTTTTAAATGGAAAATTCAGCAACTGCAAGTTTGAAGTTTCCGCAGGAGCGCAGGATGGCTGCTGTGATGTACCTTCAAATGTCCATGTAAGCACCCAGGGGAGGAATACTGAGGATAGTGCATCTCTGCAAAGCAAGTAACTGCACCTTATGCACCCAAATCAGAGTCTCTTCTTTCTCTGTAGGGATGCTTCCTGCTTTGGTCAAACTGGGAACTCCTGTTACTATGGTGCCAAGGCAACAGCTGTTTGCATCATAGCCCCTGTCCAGGGGTCTCACTGATTGATGGAAGATTTCTGTGCTGCTTGGGCTGTCCTTTCATCGCAAGAGCCACAAATGACAGGTCAGCAGACCTGCAGCAGCTCCTTCATCCCTGAAACCTGACTATATTTTGGAGCATGGCTGTGGCACAGAGTCGTCTGTAGCTGTCGTCTGGTTCATGCCGAAACTGATATGTGTTTGGACGCACGTTTAGAGGGGAGCCTGACGTGTTATTTATTCATTTAGCCGACAGTTTCCTTCAAGGAGACTTGTAGTGTTAAGATATTTACAATTATTTAGGCATTTCAAAACCTTTACCGGAACAGTTATGACAGCTACCCTACTCAAGGGGGCTGCAACAGAAGGTCAGATTCAAACCTGGCTTCTTTTGAGTGCAGGACAGCAGGTCTAACCACTATGTCGTCTTTTGTCTGCTTAAATCGAGGGGGGCGATTGGAATTCTGCTTTACCAAAACGTTTTCGTCGAGGTATGACTTCCTCTCAAAGCCACAGTAAGATCCTGTTAAAACCATGTCAGCAAGCTCCTGCTCCTTATGTTAGATAGATAATCTCTTAAAATTGTTTGTTGTTATTTTGAGGTGGCATGACGGCTCAGCAGCACCTGGGCTGTCGGGAGTGGTTTGGAATCTGGCTCAGTCTGTTTGAAGTTTGCGTGTTCTCTGAGAGGGTTTCCTCCCACAGTCCAAAGACGTGTGTTTCAGGTTAGTTGTTCGTTATAATTTACCTGTTGGGTGTGACTGTGTGGCCACCTAGGGGCAGTTTTATAGCCCAGTGAATCTGGAATAGGGTCCAGACCATCGCAAACCGCCTTAGGATTAAGCGGTTAATGAAAATGGATAGATGGGTGTTAATTTGTCTGAGTAAATAATGGCTCCTCAGTTTACAAAAACAACCGACAGAGACACTCTGTTAGTAAACTTATTAAACTAATGTCTGTATGTTTGAAATGTTGGAACTCGACCATTCATAATGTAAGGAGTCAGTGTAAAACTCTTCTTCATCCAGAGTTTCATAATCTTCATAAATATTCTACGGGTCAAATTGAGGGACGGGTGAAATTTTTGCAGTCCTCTTATATGGATCCAGTTACACTTCGCCCTGTTTCTTTTTGCCTCATTTGCATGCAAACACAATTTAATTAAGATATAGCTTAATAATCCAGGACGTATGAAGTTCTTCTCATAGCTCCCACGGTAAACAAGAAGTGGCATACCTTACCACGTCAGGGAGCGAAAACTAGTCTGTTCTCTTGTGAAATCCTGACATTTTTAGTCTTCAATTAATCACACCTGACGCCTCATTTTCCACCTCCAAGGTGTACAGACACCACTCTTCCTAGTAAGTGTGTCTCCGAGGCGGACGTCCATCCTCTTACTCGTGTTGATTAATGACCAGGTGAGGCCCCAGTTGGCTGCTGTCTCAGGGCTCTACTTGATCCCCAATGAAGCGGTCAATAAGCCTGACTCCACAGAGACAGCAGCCCAAGAGGATTACCGTGGCAACCCAAGGAGCTTGAGGAAACGTATAGCAGCAAACGGGGTGATAGGAGAGGGTAGATCCAAATGGTGCTATCACAACTTTCAACTGGAAAACTGGAATAATTGCAATCCTACAATCAATCATACTGGGCTGAAAAAAATTGATTGATGGGACCAATGAAGAAAATCACCAGACATCCATCCATCATTTTTACATCATGGTTAGGATCATGGCAGTCAGGAGCCTATCCTGGAATTACTACTAGTCTGCAAAACTTCAACCTGGATGTGATGCCAATCAGTCACAGGGAGGCCACACACACAAACATCAGGTAATTTACAGCAACCAATTAACCTTAAACACATGCTGTTGGACTGGAGGAGGAAACCAGGGCACCTAGAGAAAACCCACACGGAGATGAGGAGAACATGCAAACTCCACATAGACAGCTAGATTTGAACTGACATGAAAGCAGCCCAGGTGCTGCAAGGAGACAGCACGACGTGCTACGCCACTGTACTGCCCAATCGCAATACATTCTACTGTTATTTGGGGCATGAAACAAAGCAGGACCTTCCCCAGTCCACCACAAGCCCTTAACCTAGTTTAGTGTAATGGTTTAAGACCTTGAGCGTAAAACATTATGGATTTACATTATTAAGGTGACCTACTGTTATACCCTTGAGTTTTAATTCTAAAGCAGCCCATCACATGAGAATTTTGTTTTTTTTTAACTTACAGGATTCAAAATCTACAACCCACCAGTTCTCAGCTGACCTCAATGTGATGGAATGAACTCTCTTGCGAAGGGTCAAAAAAGGGTCCTCTTGTGGACCCACTTCCCTCCAAATTTTCAGACACCTTCATAATGTTAGTCTTTCAACTCCTGCTGCTTTTTATCTCCCTACTTTCCTCTTCATTTGTCACTTCAGTAGGTAGCTACAAGGAAATATGAGACGGGCTGTAGTTAACAACAAGCTGTGCTTAAATAGTCATGCATGTACAGTACTGTGCAAAAGTCTTAGGCATGCAACTTCAGTGTCTGTTGAGAAGTACAGGTAGATTCTTATCTACCATCAGGGAGGTTTCTGATTGGTCCCAAATTCATTCTGCAGCCTGAGAATGACCTCAAACACCCAATTTCAGTCATACAGAACTATCTTCAGCAACAGATGGTATGGTCCCCACTGAGCCCTGATCTCAACATGATCAAGTCAGTCTGGGAGGACATGCAGAGACAGTCAAAGTCTGGAGAAGAACTGTGGCCAGTTCCTCAAAATGTTTGGAAGAACCTACTAACCTCTACCTTACACTGCATGCAAGTTTGCAAAAGAGAATTGATGCTATTTTAAAGGCAAAGGGTGGTCCCACCAAATATTGATTTGATTGAGGTTTTTTTGTCTACTGCACTTTTTAGAAGGTTTATTGATTAATAAGTATTGATGGCATTATTTTTGGAACCATCCTCGCTTTATAGCATTTTTCCAACAGGTGCCTAAGACTTTTGCACAGTACTGTATTTATGCCCTCTGTTGCTGCATGCACTTTAGTTTAATCTGATTTAGAGAAAAGGATATATGTGAAGCTTAAATAGATACATTTGCAATATGTGCAAGAATCAATGCAAATAAATAATGGTCCGTAATTATAAAGCAGAATATTGCTCTTTCAGCACTCCTTGGCATGACAGTAGGTCCACCGGTGTCCAATGATATTTCCCAGCAGAGGACTCAATGCTTTGATTGATGTGAAAGAATAGAGGAGGTGTAATTATTTGTACGTGCCACAGTCCAGATCCGCACTCAGAGGACCATCACAGTCCAGCTTCACACACAGAGGACCACCACGGTCCAGATCCGCACTCAGAGGACCATCACAGTCCAGCTTCACACACAGAGGACCACCACGGTCCAGATCTACACTTAGAGGACCATCACAGTCCAGCTTCACACACAGAGGACCACCACTGTCCAGATCCACACACAGGGGATCACCATGGACCAGCTCCACACATAGATGACCACTACAGTCTGGCTCATAAATGCACAGGGCATCAAGCACACAATGACTGACTGACACTTTGACAGCTCCTGATGACCTGATGTGTTTCACTGAGCACGGTGGGCTGGGGGAGGTGAGAGGAGGGGGTAATGTAGCATCTCCAACCCCCCCACCCCAACAGGGGGAGCCTGGTTGTGTTGGAGCTGTCTCAAGCCCTTGTTATTTATTCAGCAGCTCCTTTACTTATTCATGGGTTTATTTATTTGCCTATCTCCCTGGGCCTTGGCAAAAAGACAGGTTTCAAGTGAATTTCCCAATTTTCCGGTCTGGTGTTCAAGGGAGGTTCTGAACTTGGATGCACCAATACACCTCGTCACACCTGTCTGAGAATTCATCTCATTCTCTCGTCTGTGTATTTCTCCTTTCCCACAAAAATCTATTGACCACCCCCCACAACAGCTGCAGTGGCTGGCCTTCTTATTTGCCTGTGAGAGGATTTGTTTCTTACACCCCTTTTATTCAAGTACATTTGTCTGCTCTTCTGGACTCTCAGTATTTTTCATAGGTAACCCATAAAGGAGAGGCAATGATTGGAGATGCATCTGTTATCTGTTTGCCGCGCAGGAGGGGTAGGAGAAAGGGATTTCTCTCTGTCTCTTTCTCCTGCTGATCGTGTCACAGTGGCTCTGTGTGCTGCCACGCTCCGTTGCTATGGGAACATGGCGGCACTCGAATGGGGAAGTCGCGGGAAAGTGGCGCGCTATGGCCCCCTCTCGCTCGGCCCACTGAGTTATCGATGGCCCCTCTGGCGCTTGGCAAATTAAAACATATTTAATCTGCCATAAAAACCGCAATGACCCACTAAACTTTGAGCTTCCTTCCTTTTTTGCACGCAATGCCTGTTATTTGCTGTATAAATCACCACGGCACTTTGAGTGTTTGTGTAAGAGATTCGGGGGGCAAGTGTGACACACTTCGCCGGGAGTTAGTCACGCTTTCCGCTATTTTGCCCTCTGGTTTCAAACAGGAAGCGTGGAAGAAACCACTGAGCCACAGACAAGTCCTGCTTTCCGATGGATTGAAGTGATGACCTGCATCGCCTGTCCGTCACACTGGCCTGGGTCTGCTGTGGTCACTACTGCCAGTCCCTGTCTAAACCGTCACACTTCACACTGTCATGGTCACAGGACAGAGTCTCAGCTTATGGTGGTGTTTGAGTGCTCAGCTGGTCCTTTGATTGACCTGAGCCGGGAACGAGTGGCATGTTAGCAGATAAGATGAGGTTGAGACTGAAGTGTCAAGATTGTTTCACTGGGAGACTCCAAACCTGTGGCAAATGTCCGTTCGATGTTTGTTTATAAGTGTTTCAAAGGTCTCACAATCATGAGAATATTGTCAAATGATAGATGCAGAGAAGAATAAGGACTCTTCCTTAGGATGCACTGATAATTTTACTCTGCAGATGGTTTTGCAGAAATCATACTAGCTTGGTAGGAAAATATATGATTTTGGCAGGAAACAGAAGCGATTTTTTAACAAATAGTGGAGAGCGTCATAGAGGAAACCACAAAACCATGAAAACACTGCCATTGTGGTTCACCAGCCCCGCATGATCTGCAGCCATTGGCCTGGATATGGATGGTTGCTGTTTTCCCCTCTAAAGGGGGCTGATGAGACTGGCTGTTACAGCAGCACTCCATGCTGATGGAGCTGTTGACTGTAAGCCATTAAGGATGAGATCAGCATACCTGCACCTGGATGTCAATTTATTTAGCTTCTAGTGACTATAGTACATGTCGTAAACAGCTCTAAAGTCCTTCTTTTCATAGCCATAACTACTGGCCCTCTTTCTCGATCCAGGAGGGGTGGGAAGCCCTGGTACCTGGACCCCCAGAGATACATCTTTCTCGATCATCTTTTGGTTGGAAGTTTTTTGTTTTCATCTCTTCAGTAGCCAGGTGGCTTACTTTTTATTGCCCTTATGATCCTTAAATGTACAGGCAAACATTTATGCACAGGCTTACTTTATATCTTTTATATCTGTTTCTGTCATGCCTGTTGATCTTTACTTCAGAGCTGTGCGACTTGAACTGAATTAAATTAAAAAAAAGTTGTACAGAAGAGAATTACATGTAGCTAGCATGTGATGGAGAGTGGCATTAAGGCACAGCAGGTAGCACTGCAGCCTCATAGTGCCTAAGGTCTATGTCTGAATCTGGCTCATTCTATGTGAAGATTGCATGTTCTCCCTGTTTATACATTCCTACAGTCCAAATATGTGTGTTTCAGGTTTATTGGTGACTCTAAATTACCCTTAGTGTGAATGTGTGGGTGAATGAGTTTGTGTCTGGCCGCTGGACCGTGAACCCAGTCCAACTCCACACACACAGAGGTTTGGCCTGTTCTGATGGACAAGCAGTTATCTGAATCAAGCAGGAGACAGTGAGAATGCGGTATGGAAAGCATCGACATGAGAGGTATAGGAAGTTCAGAAGGCTAACATGTAGTATCTGTGAAGGTCTGCGTATCTTACACTGACCTTGATCTTACCCTGGCCTTGAAATATCACTAAACAGTGTTATGGCAAAACTAAACAACTTCATTGAAAGAATAACATGAATGTGAATTGAATGCAAAATCCATTTTTGGATGCTGAGAACTCTGGAACATCCAGCCCAAGCTGAGGCTGAGCACACATGTTCATCTCAGGTGGAGTATAAGCAGTGGCACAAAGCAACATTAGCAGTGTGTCCTGAAATAAACCACATCACTGCGTTTCCAACTTCCGGTCTCCTCGCTCTCTTCTTTCCTCTGAAGTATTTCACTGTTAAACATTGTTAATACCATTCTAAGGTGCTCTAGTGTGTATGCGTGCATTTTTCAGTCTTTGTGTTTACTCGTGTCACCCAGCTACTCGCCATGCTCCTGTTCAATACCACATCACCGCCACGATCCTCAGTTGTCTGTACATTCTCTGACACCTCTGCAGTGGACGTTTTCGGCCAGGGTCAGATGGATGAAGCACTAAATCATGTCAAGCACGTCGCTCTTCTTTTTGAATTCCTCACCATGGCAGGAGCTGCAGCTGCTGGAGCCTTTTAGCAAACAAATGGATCCGATGGCTCTTTAATCTGACGTGAGCACCATTGCTCTCTGAAGGGAGCTGATGAAGGTGATTACCAGTGCAGGTCTGTATTTCTGCCTTTAGCTTTGGCTTGATGTGTCATGAGTGATGTTGAAAAATGGTGCATCTGTGTATGTGAGAGAGAGAGAGAGAATGTGTTGGGGTGGACTCATATTTGCTCGTTTAGTGTCTGTTAGGTTTGGCCTGCTCCGAGTCTGCTGACATTTGCTCTACAGAGGCAGTCATGTAGTGTTCAGTACAAACCGAGGAGGGACAAACAGAAGGGAGCTGATACTTCAATCTGTTTATTCTCGCACATCAGACCATGACTGAGAACTTCCAAAGGAGAACACCAGGCACATTTGTTTCTCCTTCACTGGTCCATCTGTCATGCCATAAGGACAATCCCAGGATCACACCAGTTCATAGATCTCAGTGCCAGAGGTATTAAGGGGCATCGCTCCTCAGCAGGTGGTTAGCCAGATCATGACCTGTTCATGGCAAGATGTGCCAGCCTGGTTTATTTCTTCTTAAATGCACCATAACCAACATGTTGACCCCTCAAAATCCATAGCAAGAAACTGCCAAGGGAAAAAAAATGGCATGGAGCAGAATGGCGAGGAACAGGGTAACATGAATAAAACCTAAATTAGCTTGAATGTCTGTGCTTATGGGTCTGAAGATTTGAAAATATTTGAGGAAAACCTCAACTAATTTATTACATTGCCTAAATGAATTACTATTTAAGTAAAAACTTTGTTGTAGCTGAGGCAGAGCAAACTATTCCAATTCAGTCAGTGTGTACAGGTGTGTTTCTGTTTTTATATGGTGTGTGGGAGAGAAATCGTATACCCTGCCAGCAATTGTTCTTTCGTATATATTATTTCTTCACTTAGCTCAGTTTTCTCCAAAGCAACTTAAAATGTTAGGTTTGTAGGCTAAGATACATCCCACAGTTTATCCATTTATGGAGGTTAAAAAATGTAGTGAATTAAATCCAGGAAGGTACTTCCATCAAAGAAGTGAAGTGGAGATGTGAACCTGGATTTTTTACTGAAAACTCACACACTACTCCACCTGTTGCTTATCTTAAATAAAAGGAAAAAAAATAATTTTCATTTATCACATTACTAATGTTTTGTCAAAATTGACTTTGTCTCATTTACTGAGAGTTTTTTTTACTAGAGTTCAGGTTCATCTGTATCACTTCATCTGTTGTTGATGCACTTCTGTTGACTCTGGGTTGCATGTCCCTTTGAAGGGAACCATCTGCTAAATCCATCCACCTATTATTCTTAACTTCTTTATTCTGGTCAGGATCACAGTAGTCCAGAGCCGCTGTGCTATGAAACTACACCCTGGATGGTTTCCAGTCTGTCACAGGGTAGCCAGGTATTCACATACTATGAGCAGTTTAGAGATACCAATAAACCTGAAACACATAGGGAGAACATCCAAACTCCACACAGACTGAGCCAGAATCAAATCCACACCCAAACAGCCAGACCAGGTGGCAGCTCTATTCACTGCTCCACCATGTCACTTGTGCAAAATCAATGTGTTAAAGTTAATATTAGGTACTTTTCTAACAAAAGTCCTTATCCACTGCCCACACCAAGATGTCTTCTGCAAAACCGTGGCACCTTGTCATCTTATTGCCTTGTGTTGGCTTTCGAGATAAGACCTGCTCCACTGACCTGAGTCGCTGGTTCAGCACTTTCTGTTTGCCCCGACTCCATCCATCTTTTGCGTAGTCCTGTAGTGGGGTGGGGAGACTGGTCTGCAGATTACACACCGCAGAGGGTCCCAGTTCCCCCACCCCTCACAGAGATCCACACACATCCACTCTGCAGTATTCCTTCTCTAATACACACACAGGCAGACAGTGGGGTCAACTGAAATGAAATCCGAACTTCACAGGCACCCTTTATTACATTATATGCGGGTGCAATAAACAGGCGCTCGGCTAATTCACTCCTCACACAAATTACTGCAGCGAAATCCACACGCTAACACTCTGGCAAACACTACTCCTGCAGCTTAATCAGCAACTATATCTGTCTTTATTAGTACACACTAGAGTTTTCATAAGAACTCTCACTCCATTTTACTACTGTTTATACAGCTTTATACACTGAGACAGGTGTGTAAGCACAGTGTGTGTGCTGGGTCCTGTCTTTTAAACTCACAATTCTGCACAGGATGAACACAGGTACCAGTGAGTCTCTGACTAGTGATGGCATCCTTTGAGCATAGATTTCAACTGGCCTTTTACCACACATTACTCTAATGGATCATGCTTCAGTTGGTCTCAGCAGACAGGCACACACTACGATGGCACAGTTTCCGAGACTCCAGGTGTCACTGTACTGTGCTATTCTGAGATTATTAATGAACAGAAAATTATGACTTGCTAAAGAACAATCAATAAATACATGATTTCTGAGTTAATTCACAGATCTATATTACTGATCTGATAGCAAAGCAGCGCAGCAGGTTGTTACTGTCTCAGAGTACCTGGTTGCGTGATTACATGTTGGTTTGATCCCTGCTCAGCGTGTGTCAAGTTTGCATGATCTTCCCGTGTCTATTTGGGTTTCTGCTGGGTGCTCTGGTTAACAGTCTAAACACATGTGTACCAAGTGGAATGATCACTCCAGCTGTAAGGAGTTTACTGTAGTGTAAGTAAACTTAATACATGAATATATGTAAAAAGCTGCCAGCATTGGAGGTTTACTAGTTACCAACAAAAGAGAAACACTGGAGTGGAAGTGGTCTACGATAAATATCAGCTGAACTCAACAACTGACATCAATGTAAGAGAACCCAAACTATCATGTTGGTGAAAAAGCTATTTAATTTTATTTTTGTTATTGGCAGGGTTGCTGTTTTGAATGTCAAATTATTTTTTCAATCATTTTTAGTTTCTGCAAAAAGTGCACGTGTTCCTATCTTTCTCTGTATTACTGACTTTCTCTCCATTTCTATTTTTCTGCCAAATTCAATTTCAATTTAGTGTGGATTATTGGCATGACTAATTTTATACACGTGTTCTACCAAAGCAATTCCTCTCTCTCTCTTCCTATCACTCTCTCTCTGCCCATCTTTCTGTCTCTCCGTCTGTTTCTCTCCCTCTCTTTTTCTCTCCCTATTGCTCTCCTCTTTCTATCTGTCTCTCCCCATCTTCCTCTGTCTCCCCGTTTCCCTCTTCTATCACTCTATCCCTGTATCTTTCTTTATCTCTCCTCTCCTTCTCTGTCTCCCCATCTTTCTGTCTCTCTTTCTCTCCCTGTCTCTCGCTCCCTTTTTCTGCCCCCTCCCTCTCTTTGCCCCCCTCCCTCTGTCTCGCTCTCTCTCTCTCTCTCCCGTTGTGTGCTGTGGTAATAAACAGCCTTTCTTACGACGCTGCGGATCATATGTGCGCTCTGAGGAACAGCGGCCGACTGAGGTACCGTGTCTCTCTCTTTATCCATCTTTTCCGTTGCGGTCGCATGATCAACACGCTATGAACTGTATGGGGCGCTGCTGAAAACTGCATTTCTGTGTGTGAAACCGTCCACTTCGCTGCTACCCCGCGAAAAGCAGAGATTTAACGTGAAGTGTGTGTTTCGGGCACTTGGCCGTGTTGCGTGTTGCTAGGTGATGCGGGGTTCTCTGTGTGTTCACCGCACACGGGAGTGTCATCATTCGGTGTGTGTCCGTCCATCCTGTCGCCTCTGTCACACCGGCTGGACTCTTGCCTGCTCAGTCCTGCCAGCCTTTACGGTCTGCCAGGGTTATTTTTCCACTGTAACTACTGTACTTTGCTGTGTTTTAAAATAAAAAAGAAGACATTTGCTAAGGTAAAAATGGTGGGTTTTCAGACGCGTTACGTATTAAATGTAAAGAGAAACAGGTTAAATTACCCATCAAGGGGGGTGGACACTCGTCTCCGGACGCCTTGGCTTTTCGACCTCATTTTCTGAGACGGATATAACGTTTCTTCTTAACGCTTCATAACGGTCAAATTTCATAACTGGGCCACCTTTGCTTCTTGTGCCGGACTAGTTGTTCGTTCAATTTAGAGGCGTTTCGGCGGTTATAAATTCGGCTAGAGCGCGTGCGTGTTTGCGCGAGGCACGGCGCCGAGCGAAAAAGCGCGAAAGGGAGCCCGCGAAAGACAGCACACGAACGATCGGGAGAGGGAGGGCGGGGAGCTCGAGACGGAACGTGCCTGGGGGAGCGCGAGCCGGGGGAAGCGCCTCGCCGTGATTTATAGCCCGATGAAGAAGCCAGAGCCCGGGGTCCCCGGTTCGACTGGCTGTCATCCGAACAGGCGGTCGGGGGATTACAGGGGAATACTAATGGACACTTCAGCGAGAAGAAATCCCTACAACGAGGACATGCCTAGCATTTATGAAAGAAAGAAAGACCGAACGAGAAAAAATTATCTGGTCTTCATGGACCCTTTTTCTTAGTAAGATGCTTAGCGTTCTCATTTCATTATGTGTGTTTGCCCTTCTTTATTAATTCATCGCTGAAGGGTGGCACTTTCAGATTTGGTAGAGTCTCCAAGGAAGCTCAGTGCTCTTTCTGAAATAATGACATAAAATTAACTGAACCTCTCTGTTTTCACAAGCAAAATGATATGCAGTGATTTGACTAGAACCGCAGTGTTGATGAACTGTCTCATTTTCTGGAACGCATGGATTAAACATTGTGTTTCGTTGGTGGAGAAAAGGGCAAATTACTTTGTTCAATATCTGTCTGCCAACCTGTGATTTACAGAGAGGCAGTTTGGACAAATTAACGGGTTCTGTGCGACATATCGACCGCAACAGGCTAGGAGGAGGCCTGATTTGAATCCGAATTTCGACTGATGGCCGCCCGCAATTCCTGAGCTCTCAACTGTCCACGTCGGGAAACCTGGCTCTCTTTTTTCCTGTTAAAGGAGAGGAGCATATGATCCAAAAGTGGCGGCACAGAGGTGCTGCACAGGCTTATGTGACGGCTGCCGGTAGGTCAGGGAGCTTGTGACGTAGGAGCCAGATCAAATCAAGAGCTTGACAAGACTAAGTGGAGACTGTGGGTTTCCTCCTGGGAGGGAGCCAAGAATCCTCTGACAAGTGGGAGACTCCTGCTACTGTGTTTTTTTTCTCTCTTTCCTGAAGACCAGGTGGTCAAGAAAAGCCAATGCATCGGCATGCTTTGCTCTCGAACAGTTGTGTTTAAGGGAGAGCTAGACCTCATCAACTACAATGGCAAAACCAACACCCATCTGAGTAAATGCAAGGATGGCACAGTTCTTACTTCGTTGGACAGTTGGCTTGGAGTTTTTTTTCTCTATTTTGTGAGCTGCGGGTGATCAAGAGCAGTTGACACATTATCGTGCTTTGCTCACTAATCCGAGACACACGGTTCTACTCGACTGCTCAGTTTAAGGTGGGCCAAGGCCTCCTTCATGTTCAAACAAAAACCCATCTAAGTAGACACAAGGATTTCATGCATCTTGTGTTGGGTGGACTTGTGTAAGGTCATAAAGGTGTCTGCTGGAATTTTCTACCTTCTGCTTTGTTGCCTTTGCTTGTTCCCATATTTTTACAACTTTTGCATTTATGCATTTAAAAGTTTTTGAGTCAAGAACACCTGCAGTCCTTAAGGACCCGGTTCCCACAGGCCACATAAGCATCTTTCAATTAGTAGCTGACGGGGATGTGGAGAGGAGCAGTTTATCTAACGCTCATCGTAAACAGCTGCTTCGGCTGAAGAGGGAACCCTGAGGAGGAGAGGGAAACAACACAAGGGGTCCCATTCTTGTTGGCAGCTGGTGGTAAACAGAGGGAGGGGAGCTGTGGTTCTCTGAGAGTGGAGTTTGAGAGGTAACGAAGCTTGGGAGAGGTCACGATAGCATTGTCTATTCACAAAGCTTTTGTGTTCCAAACTGGGGACCTTCAAGTCGCGGTATCAGTCAATTGGTGCAGGATTGAAGCTGATTTCAGACCAATGTTTTCTATTAGGCAGGAAACACTCACTACTGTCCACAGCAGTGCTGTGCAATGGGAATCTTATCTTTTTCAACTGTTCATCGGTCTTTATTGTCCCCTGGTGATTGCAGCCTGTAAAAAAAAGGCCAAAAAATGAGAACTGTAGCTGTTCAGTTTTTTGTAGGATAGCACCCTGGAGCAGTCCTTTCCTGTGTGCTGGGTTATTACTGAGCTCAGAAAATCAAATTACTGCGCAGTTTACCAGAGCAAGGCTGGGCTTCCGCTTGCCACGGGGCGCAAATATTTTCCTTGTGCTGCAGCCCCCCTCATCCCTCCGTCGTATCTGTGTGGCCGCTCATGGTGCCTGGATCACCTTTTCCACTCTGCAGGCAACAGTGGCCCCCCGCTGGGGTCCGAAGTAAAGCTGCTGGGGTAAGATGAAAAGAAGGAAGAACCGTTTGTTTGATCTTGTTTTTATTTCTCCCTTAAAAGAATACCGACATGCTTGTTAAGCAGGGACTGTATTAACTTGGCACCCTCTAGAGCCCTGCTATTGACTTTATATTTACTTTAACTTATGTGACAGTTGCAGAAAATATAACATTTGGTATCCCAAGGTATGTGTTCTTCACAGAAACTTGTTGTTCATTATGTTTTCTTTTGATTTTGCAGTTTAAAAAACTCCTTTTTTCAAATACCTTTGTAGCCTCCAAAACCCCCCAGTCCTTGACACACATTTTGCCTCGATGCCACAGGTTTGATTCTCGGGAGAAACCTTAAGACATTAGTGAAGTACTTAAATCATAGTTCAAGATCTGTGTTCTATGGCAGGAGGATCATACATAAGTCTTGTGTTTGTAGAATGATATCTGTGAAATCTGTGTTTGGCTCCAGGGAATTCACCTAGATCTAGTGAGCTTTAGCATCAGCTGCTCCTTAGAAAGTGTGTTCTGCAATGACATGAAGACGTCTGGCTCTTCTAGAGGGTATGCATATGCTCTTACCTGATGCAGTTTCTCTGCTCATGTACCAGCTGGACCTCAGCACGACACGGCACGTTGCAGTCACGCTGTCACCCTGCGATAGCAACATCCTGCGAGCGCTAGTGCTGTCACCACTGCTAAGGCGCTACGGGCGGGTGCTGCTGATGCGCATTCCATTTCCATACATTAGCATGCATTAGTGTGAGCGCGGCTAGATGTTATGGTGGGTCAGCGCTGCGGGGGGCCAGATGCTTCCATTGCAGAGGTGACCAGGGCTTGCCTCATGGTGTCATCCTAACATCCACCCTGAACTCCACCATGTGCTCTCTGTTGAGTATTTAACCACTTTCTACCTCTGTTTAATGTTTTTATTCACTGATCTGTGGCATGCTGGGGATTTTTATTCACTGTGTCCTTGCTCTGCAAGTTCCACACGTGAAGAACATAAGAAATTTTATAGAAATATTACAGGCTGTTCAGTCCACCATGCATGTTTAAATATTTAATACATAAGGTAGCATAATTTTATGTAGCAGTGATCTAATGAAGAGAAAAGCAACTTCATTTCAGAAAACAGAAGCACACAAAGACCTGCATTGTTAACTTTTTTTTTTTTTGCTGAATGTTTCTGAAAAGTGGGCTCAAGATCTAAGCACAGATTGTATCCAAAGTTTCACCTTATTGACAAACAGCATGAACACGAGGATAATGCAAGCGAACACTGTAAAAACGTGCTGGTCAGCTCTGCGGAACTCATGATATGACAGGATGGTTTAGGTCTTCAACAGCCACCGCTGTGGTCATCCGTGAAGCAGACTTTGCTAAAATCCACCAGCGAAAGTGAGAGTGTTAAACACTGAAACACCTGAACAGAATTGGACAGCTGCACCCCATCCCAATGTAAACAATGCAAATATTGAAATACAGCCATGTTTATTGCCTTGGGTTATTAATGGTGATACAGTATTGCTTAACCAGCACTTTGATCAAAAACAAACATTTTTACAAGTTTATGGAACTACAGTAGGTTTCATCCTGGGACATTGCAACAATTTTACTTTACTAAAGCTCACTAAAGCAGGACTGAATATGGGTTTTGAACTCACAACATTCAGCTTACGAGTTGGCTTAGCCATTATGCCCCAAGCTCCTTTCTGCAACAGTAATGTGGAGTAATGCGGGCCCATTTTGCAGAGTTTTTTTGTCCTTCTCACCTGCTCGGACTTGGTAGCCCACAGTCATATCTCATCGCTGTACCGGCATCTGATAAATGAATTAAGTACGGCTATGTAGCCTGCAGTTGCTCCCCATTCGATTGGTAAGTAATTGCAGATTACACCTACGGTGGGAGAGCACTCGACTGCGTTCATTATGGTAATGAATCAACAGGGGGCTGATGGCACAGGGATCAGGCAGCTCTTTAACAGGCCTCACAAGTTTCTGTTTAAAGACAAAGACTTGCCTGAATTCGTGATGCATGACTCTGTCCCCTTGTTTACATATCGGTCCCTTTCCAGATATGTCCTTTATTGTCGATGTTATGGAGCATTTAGACTGGTCCTCTTAGGGTTAGGGTTAAGGTTATCTATCTGTTTTAAACGCATGCTGGATTGACGACACACCTGTACACGCGTGTAATTGGTTTCTAGAAATTGGTGGAAAAACCAAGAATTTGGATAGCCAGAATCTATTTCCAATACTTTGTATGAGGAAAATAATGATTTGTTCAGGGTTGATCAGAGAAACTCTTAATTAATTTCTCTTCAGAATATCCCTAACACTTTGAAATACCTATTTCAGTGTGATAAAGGGCACTTTAAATACCAGTTACCTAATTACCAAGTTATGAGGTTATGAATTTGGATTTGTGTTTATATGCAGTTACTTTTTGATTTGATATCAAACATTACATTTGGTTCCATATTATAGGTATTAATAGCCACAGACACTTAATAGTCAAATTTATTTTAAAAATGGAGAAATTAGAACAATATAAAACTGGAAAAACAATGAAACTTACCTACTATTGTGCGCTGTTGCTGTAATGAATTACTAGGGGGCCTTTTCGACTGAAGTGAATGAAATTGCGAAAATGCAAACTGTGTTTGAACTCGGGCCACATGAGGCAAAGCCTGAGAACACTGATGCTGGGCACAGTACTGCCACACAGTGTCACACTTGTATTCATGCCAATTTTGAATATTTTCTCTGTGTGTTGGTTTTGCCTGGATAGAACTCGTGACAGACTTCTCGACTATGATACTGGTATGATCCAGGTATTAATACATACTATTTGTTATATCAGGAATTTGGAAACCAGAAGTTCGAGTGCTAAGGTAAGCTACATTATTAGTATGAGTATCAGAGGTACTTTAGTGTAATAAAATTGAATACAAATAGCTGCTCTAAAGTTTAGATTTACCTAAAACTAGTACTGGAATCACCATTATGGAGATATAATGACACCAGTGAGGAACTTTTAGAGGATCAGCATATGCTGGACTTGGCCATAACAGGGTGTGTTTCTGCCCTTGACAGAGAGTATCAATAGAAAACTTTAATACTGACATTTGTATATTTATGTTAACATAAATCCATGTTTTGCTACAGCCCAACAAACACCAGGTGTATCTCTGAGAGCATAACAAAACTTTTGGCACAACTCTAGATTTTTATTTATCAACCATCCACTTTCTTTAGTTAATTTAGAAAGTATTCCAATATATAAAGGACATTACCATTCCCTACATGCCAGCAAGAGAACTGCACTTCTATGTTTCAGGTCCAATGTGGTGGTCTGAGCTGCTGCTATCCCTCAGAACTGATGAAACGCATCTCTTTTGGACCCACTTCTCTTCTGATCTTCAGACAGCTATGTTAAATTACAGCACACCATTTGTCAGGATCATCTTTGTATTTCCTATCTAATTAGTATAATTTACTTTGAAAAACAGTGATATCAGACAAGTAGTATTTTGACAAGTCGTTTGTCTTCATCTAAAGCTTTTCATCTGTCGTGAAATGCACTTGTGTTCATTTTAAGTTGTAAATGTCACAGTACTGGTCGCTTCTACTGAGCAGAGTGACATGTCCTACCTCACTGAGCTGATCATGCCGCATGTTCTCAGAGACATGTAGGGGAAGAAGGGGTGCCTGTACTGAAGCTGATAATCTGCAAGACTGTCTCTTGTTCACACCATTAAAAGGGTTCGGATGCAGGGTGTTTTGGGGGGTTTTTTAACAGAGGTTTCGATGTTGAGTGTTTTTCCCCTTGGCTGCAGAAGAGAGACACTGAGATATCCATTTCCATAACAGCGCGATTTGGCCAAAATATTGCTGAAGCAGTGGTTTTAACCACAATGATGCACACACAACAGTGGTTGAAGTGGCACTCCAGCACTGGCAGATGTAAGGACCTGAAGATGGCAGTGCCAGCGAGATTGGTGCGGGTTAAAGGGTATCATTAGATGACAGTGAGACGGACCCAGGCGATAATGCACTTGATAAGTAACAGTGACATGGTGACCGACTCTGACAAATTCAGCGTAAGTGGTAATAAAAGCGACACGGCAGCTGTGGGAGTGACACTGAAAGTATTTTTTTTCTTCACAGAAATAACAGTGACAGTGGAGAGTGGCAAAAATCGTGGAAGGTTTTGATCCTGGTATTATTACAACAGTATATATAGAGAGACACAAAGAAAGCAGACACTTGCACGGTACCATGGAAAAGACTAGTGACAGCAAAAGATTTGCAGACTCCCTTTCCACTGTTACTGCACAACTTGTAACAACCAAAGTCACATACACTCTGTCAGTGCACATTTACTCCATGACCGCTCAGCGCAGCTGGGAGTTAGCGAAAGGGAAGGCACACCGGGAAGCGCTCTGTAAAAGGAGCTTTTCACTACAGGAGATCCTGTTGTAGAAATTTGCAGTGGTTTCTGGTATTATTTAATTTGCAAACCAGTGCATTTCAAGTGGGTGTTTTGGTGGCACATTGGGTAGTGGGTAGCTCTGGTGCCACCACAACTCCTGGACTCGGTGGGTTTGAATCCGGCTCTCTGTGTGCAGTTTGCATGTTCTTCTCATGTTTGTGACTCAGATAGACTGGAGAAACTATGTTCCCAGGGCCAGCATGACCCTGTATTGAAACACTGATAAATGTAACCAGTAAACAGTTAAGCTGAAGAACCTATTTTGTAAAATGTATTAACTACTTGAAGGCTCTCCTAGGGATTCTGTGAAATAGGCTCTCCTCTGAAATCCTTTCGGCCCTAGATGTTGTAAGAAGGTATAGTCCATCCTGAATTTTCCAGACTCTTTGGTTGGAGGAAGTGTTCAGATATGATGAAAGTCTGGAAAATTGAAAGTGTAATTTACATGTAATATTTTTTTCCATGGCCCTGTATAGTACTGCACTGTGTAGTTCAGTAACATTTTTAAACACTAATGTAATGTGTAATAAAACATGTAATGTGACTAATAAAATAAAATACTGCAACTGAAACATACATCAGAGTGCAGCTACAGAGGGCTAGGGGGTGCTACGCTGCCTTCATGGAAATTTCAATGGAGACGGGGGGGGGGTTCCTTTTTGAGACACTTTATCAAAATATATTTTATGCCATAGGTAAGACGTTTTCTCCAAAAAAGCTAAATAATTGTAAAATATTTTTATTTCATTATGCTTAAAAATAGGTTTTTTCAATATTTAATTTTTTTTCTGGAATACTTTTCCTGTGGTTCATAAAATTCACAATCTGTAAAATGGAAGGCCACTAAATCAAGAATTGATTGTACTATGAAGCCTTGTAGGTAGGTAGAAGGTCAGAGATCCGCTAGCTGGGTGATGGAGAGGCCCCAGCTGAGGTGAACCCCCCCCACTCCTTTTTCAGAGACAGTTGCAGTGAAATCCTCCTCTCTGCATTCTCCTTGCATCCCCAATGGCGGGAGGACCATTTACTTTGTGTGGCTTTCACTTCTACCAGGAGTGTTTCATTTTATTTATTTATAGCAGTTTAGTTGCTTACCAAATGCTTTTATTCAAAGTGACTTGCACAGCTTCCAGTTCCACACTGGGTATAGCTGGATCTAGTCTTTACTACAGCACTTCAGGTTATGCACGTCGTGCAAAGATACCCACCCTGCAACTCATGGCTGCAACCTTCTCATCTCTTGCACAATACTTTCCACTGTCTCTGGTCAGCCGTGCATGAAAGCACCCAAAGTGTGTGTGACACCACCCCTTCATATCAGGGCCGGGGCTTCGAGTCCAACTACAAATTGCAAATATTGGTGCTTTTGAGAGATTTTCATTTAACGGTGTCTTTCATTAATTATTCTCTCTGGAGGTGAAATGTAATATGTTGCAACAGATCTAATTCTTTTCATACCAGTGCTCCTTGTGTTACAGAGTATGAAAGGTGAGGTGCAATTTGTGCAGATGCCAAGCTGTGCTGCACAATTCCAGGACAACTATTGAAACTATCCTCAGACAGGACGCTGTAATGTGCAAGAATTTAGTTCTATAAAAAAAGTGAAAAATCTGGCAGGCTCTTGAGAAGGATTTCTTCATTACACTGCAAATGGATGCTGCTTAAATTTGGATGCCAATGCCTAATTTGGTGATGGAAGATTACCTGCTTGTTGCACTGGTTAAAATGAACCTTTTGAGAAACGTGCTTCACCTCCCCATGGCAACCTGCCATTAGTTTCCTTCTGTTGAGCTGTGTGCACATTAACTCCTTCTTGTACTTGGTGCAGGACTCAGATGCTGCAGGTTATGGTAACAAGCAGTGTATGCTACGGCATGGTAATTCCAGTGGTAAAATGACTCTAAAGTGTGGCACTGATTGAGTCACTTCTTAAATTGTTCCAGTAAAAATTACCCAGGTATATAAAAGGGTAAAGCACTGTAAGTAGCTTAGCGGGCAAACTTTGAGTTGGAGAAAAGACTCAACTAAATTAATTAATAAGAAATTGTTTTTGATGTGTGTCACTAAAAAGGCTTGTTTATGAACTGGCAAAATCTGATATTCAAAATATACCATTACATACATATTTTTAGTTAAAATAAGTTTCATAAAATTTTTTTTGATTTCACTCATTTATCGGCTTTGTGATAACTTTGAAGCGACACATTCATGTTCAAACTGCCTGGTCAAGATGCAGCAAAGAAGTTAATCAGATTAAAGTTTCGTGCTCATGATTTTTTAAACATTTTTTTTCCCCACTGCCATTGGTTGAAAATAACATTAATCAGAAATCGTGCATGAAAGTTCAAATAAATAATGAAAATTGTACTTGTTACATATTTAATACTAACAATCACGAATCAGAATCAATAAAGTGTTGCCACTCCCTGGACAAATTTTATCATTTGTTATTATTCATTTTAAGCTATGAAAAGATAAATGAGAATCCATACACTCACGCTCACACACACACACCCTGGTTGGTGTGTTTTTGCAAGGGGGATAGATGATGGGTGGAATGGACACACAGCTCGGGAAAAGAGAACATCTGAAAGTGCCCCGTCATTCTGTTGGGGTCAGCGCACTGCTCTGTCCAGCAGCTCACTCCATACCATCTGGAACAATTATAAGCTGCTCTTTCTGACCCACTGCCATCTTGAGGTGTGACATGAGGGGCAGAGGGGCGATGAAGGGCTGTGAGCTGGCACCCACCTCTCATGGGCACATATGCCCTCCCCTGAAAAGGGACACTTTTCTCACCTCCAGACCTACCAACTCACAACACCATCCCAGGTTTCCCTACAGGGATGTGTGTTTTCTCCTCCTCTTGTATTTATGGTGATGTTCATTGCTGAGATTTTTATGATGGGGTTTATGTCTGTTCTAAGGATTATAGAAGATAAAATTACAAACAAGACTGAATTGAAGAAATCAAGACTGGTAATTTAAGTAGATAAAATGACTTCAGTAAAATATGTCTATTGCTGTATTTGTATAATTCATGAGTAATTCATTCACTATCCAATTTTAGAGAACTTGAAAAGCATCATTATATTCACTAAGATGTTGTTTTTTTGATTTTACGCATATTGTCTCAGGAAATTTGTTATTTATTATTCAAAGAAAATTTATCAAATGTATTATGAACCTTATAAAGCACAGATAAAGATCACGGCTTCATCTCAATGCTTGGATTTCCAGTTTACTTTCAGTTGTACTGAAAGCAGCCATATGGTTCCAGGTAATACCATGGAGCCCAGATTTAGCTTCAGCACCATGGAGAACAGTCTCATGAATCTGTCAGCTTGTGTCTCAGATTCAGCTTCAGCACCATGGAGAACAACCTCATGAGTCCATCAGCTTGTGTCTCAGATTCAGCTTAAGCACCATGGAGAACAGCCTCATGAATCCGTCAGCTTGTGTCTCAGATTCAGCTTCAGCACCATGGAGAACAACCTCATGAGTCCATCAGCTTGTGTCTCAGATTCAGCTTCAGCACCATGGAGAACAACCTCATGAGTCCATCAGCTTGTGTCTCAGATTCAGATTCAGCACCATGGACAACAGTCTTCTCGCTTGTATGTCAGATTCAGCACTGTGGAGAGCAGCCTCTTTCCAAAAGAATGGTCTTCACGTTCAGCTTCAGTAGAATTATTATTATTATTATTATTATTATTATTATTATAGCTTTTACCTCACACCCACAGAATTTTAGGTTAAGATTGCTGCTTTTAATACTTCACCCATTTATTCAGCAGAGAGTTTAACACAATTTTTTCTCAATGATGATACAATAGTGGGAGGAGCCACTCAAACTTGGGTGTTCTAACAACTACACTACCTGCTGGGCCATAGAGAACCACCTCATGACTCCCCCTGGATCCCTGAGTGAGCTTCAGTATTATGGAGACCACTTTTACAAATCTACGGTACTGTGCAAAATCTTAGGCACCTGTGGGAAAAATGCTATAAAGTGAAGATGGTTCCAAAAATAATGCCATGAATACTTATCAATCAATAAACCTTCTAAAAAGTGCAGTAGACAAAAAAAACCTCAATCAAATGAATATTTGGTGGGACCACCCTTTAGCCTTTAAAACAGCATCAGTTTTCTTATGCAAACTTGCATGCAGTTTAAGGTAGAGGTTGGTAGGTTCTTCCAAACATTTTGAGGAACTGGCCACAGTTCTTCTGCAGACTTTGACTGTCTCTGCATGTCCTCCCAGACTGACTTGATCATGTTGAGATCAGGGCTCTGTGGGGACCATACCATCTGTTGCTGAAGATAGTTGTGTATGACTGAGACTGGATGTTTGAGGTCATTCTCAGGCTGCAGAATGAATTTGGGACCAATCAGAAACCTCCCTGATGGTAGATAAGAATCTACTTTAGATGCACTCAGCAAAAGCAGGACAGAGTCACACCTCTAAGAGCTTGGGTTCCACATCAGGCTTCATTAACAAAGGGCACATCCACGCACCTCAAGCTCTTGGGTTCACATTCCTGCTTTGCACTGAGACTGTGGTCATTGTTGGCAAACTAAACCTTAACCAATGACCTGAGCAAGACCCCATAAAGGGCTGTACGGTTCAAATGGGCCCTTCATCATAGATCATTTTTTGTTAACCTGTCTTCACTGAACTTTACAGCTGTTTAATTTTACAGAAGGCACTGGCGTGTAAAACCTCTGTTTAGTATTTTTTGCCATACTTTGTCATTCCCTGTCATGCTGTGAATATTCATGCCACCTTGAGTGCCGAGAGCACGTCTTCCATTGCAGATGTTATTTGCAAAGCTAATAAGGAACCTTACATACTATTATACTTAAAAACACATTCTTTAGAAAAATGTTCATGTTCACCAACAAGAACTTACTGACATGTTTTGCAAAGAGGAGCTCATGACCAAGGAAAATTAAAGCGTATTTTGGCAGAGGGCTTATACTTTATGCAGAAATTGCATTACCCTCTTCCCTTAATTGATTTAAATTATGGCACGGACATTTATAGCCTGGAGAAACATAATGCAAATACGGAAATTTCTGTTTATACAAGTATGATCTAGGTGTATCAGAGGGAAAATTATTTGCTCCTGTGTGACCTTCACTTGTTTTGTCATCACTCATGTCAAGTGCTTGTCCTTGAATCATTTTTCGGGCCATTAATTTCCATGAAAAACGTTACCCGGGCTATTTGCTGCTTGGTATAACACATGGCTGAGTTGGAATACGGCATCACTGTCGGCTAATGTTGTTGTACTATTTAACGGCCTTTCATCCGACCAACAATCAAGTGCGAGATTTTTCCGAAACCATTTGTTGTGTGAATTGTGTCTCTTGCTGTGCAGCAGCAATGGAGACTAAAGAAATCAGGAGCCTCTCCCACATGGCTGTATGTTATAGGAAGTAATGCCTTTAGCATTTAGTGTTTTACTACAGCTGCATTCACATAACATTCCCAGGTTTCATTTGGTAACATCTTCACCATTCGCTTTGTCTTCTTCTAGTTCTTTAAGGTTAATATGAGCAAAAACCAAGTAAATAACAAGAAAAACAATAAAATATCTCCTGTTTATCTGACACCTTTGTCCAAGGGGACTTACAATGGAACATACTCTACACTAAATTGCACATTGATTTGAATATATCTACAGAATAAAGGAATTTAAACACACACTATGGCTAACTTTACATACAGCAAGTCACATGAAACGTGTTTTTGGTCGTGGAAGGAAGGTGGAGGCAATGTTTTTGAAAACAGAAAGAATGTGCAAACAACTCAAACAAAGTCTATTTGCACAGTACTGTGGGCACCAGTGCTACCTGCTGTGCCACTGTACTGTTCACTAGCAACAAAAACCAGAACAATAATCTAAACTTGACTAATAAAGGGAAATCAGTTAGTATGAAAGCCGCTCAAGTATCTGGCAGTTTAAGCTCTGTTAAGTCAAATATTGGATGGCAGATTGTTCAGAAGTTCACACGAATGTTATTAATATATATTGTGGTGATGTCATGCCTTTTAATCTGAGACCAATTGGAGCAAGGGACCCAACACACAGTCTTCGGGAGTTAAACTAGTTGTCTCTTTTTGTCATTGTTATTGTTTTACATCTTGGTGACTAATGTGCTTTTCTCACACACGTCAATAGATCAAGCCCTCCTACAATTACGTTTGTTCTGCTCTATTAAAATGTACCGAAATGTCAGCGGGACATATTTCTTCTTTAAGGTGCAGGCTGAACTTACATTATGGCTTCTCTGTCACTACATTTAGAGCTGAATAAATCATTCCAAGTGCGACTCTGTTGGCCTCGAGACCAGACATCTAAAAAATAGAACAAGTTATTGGTCAAACAGATAAAAAACACATATTTACCTAAGCAGCTCTTGAAGCTGTTTTCTTTTATGTTCCATCAACAGTAACTGGTATTAAAACTTTTTCTCGCAGAGGCCTACATTCATCTCCATATTCAGTCTGCCTTCATCAGTGCTCAAGAATATTCACAACTCACGCATGCAATGGCTGGCCAGCTTTCTGTAAATTAAGATACTGTATTTTCCACACGTAATTCCAGATTGATGCGTGGCATCAATTTTCTATGAACGTTTGCTGCCGAATTGTGATATTTCCCATTTAAGAGTGCAGGGAGCGTCTGGCTTCACAATGCATGCTGTTGATGGGCCTTTCATTTTTTTCAGCGCGCTGCTGCTCATTAAAGTATACGGTTGGTGTCAGTGTGGTGCATCGCTGCCATTTTGTCTAATTTGACATGGTTATTATGCTCGTGGCATGTAAAATTCATAGGCGTCGAGGATTAGTGAGAAGAGCTGCCGGCCTGAGTGGGTTATAGGTAGAACAGTGTAGACAGTGGAAGATCCTGGGGGTGGAGGGCAGGAGCACAAAATGGTGACAATTATACTGAGTATATATACACAAAAAAGATAGAGATAATGTTCTCAGCCATCATTTAACATCATCAACAGCCCTCCCTGCACTGAACAACACTGCAGAGTGTCAAAGTGTTTAGCTGTACTATAGAAGCTGTATGGCAGTATTTATTACAGCTATGAGAGAGAGAGGTGTGGAGATAGATACGGACCCCAATTTCCAGAACCTCAGAGACAAAGACAATGACATCATACACTGCTTAGGAGAAAAAAGAGACTGCAAAGAACTGGCAGCACAGCACTTGTACGCATGCTTTGGAAGCGGTGAAAGGAGTGATCGCAACCACGTACACACTCACACATATACACATAAACAAAATAGTACAGGCATCCCTCGAGATACAAGTCTTTGACTTATGAGTTTTCAACTATATGTGTGAAATTATTTTGTACCCTTTACTGAGTTACAGCCAAAAATGAGTCTGATTTTATGAGTAATAAGCCATTTGTGCTGTTATGGTAACTACTACTCTGCCTTAGGAGATTTCCCCTTAGGAGCTGATTTCCAGGAATGCGTTACGCTCATAAGTAGGAGGATGCAGTGGAAATAAAAAGTCTACACACCCTTACTTTTTCTGATGAAAAGCCAGAAATCAAGATAAATCATGTTAGATATCGTTCCATCTTTAATGTGACCTTGCAAGCAACAAAATCCAAGACAAAGACAAATAAATAATTATTCGGACAAAAAAACAAACCCACAACACAACTGTTGCATAAGAGTGCACCCCTCCAAGTAATACTTTATCAAGTCACCTTTTACAGTAAGTCTTTGTGAATAACACCTAGATGGTGCAATTTTACTCCACTCTTCCTTGCAGAAACATTCAAGTGCCTTCAGACGGAAAAATGTCCCACATGGCTTTATGGCTGAAAAAAATAATGAAGGGTGAATGAATTTCAGTAGATCAAAATTTGTGGTTCTAATAATGCACTTTAAAGCCAAAAATTGAAACTGACACACACACACACAAACACACACACACACACACACACACGCGCGCGCGCACCAGTGTGTGAGAGCGAAATCAATTAATGACAACTTTCCAAGCATACCCCACTGATGTAAGGAAGAGATTTTCCCCTTCTGTGCGACACTGGAGGGATACACCAGTGGCCTGGCTGGGGAAGGAAGGGATCGAAAGGTCAAAGCTTGAGGAAATGGATAAATCACGTTAAAGCTGTGTTAATGTACTTACGTGTGGCGTTTGCATGGTACTTCCCCCTCCACCTCCACCTCCCCAGTGCCACCACCCCCGGCTCCCATGTGCACAATGCCTCTATCCCTGCCAAGCTGGCTGTGAGCTCATTAGCTCTAACAGGGTAGAATGGTTAAGGGGATTAGGCTGACATGGATTAGGGTGTGCATTTAAAATGCAGGAGGCGGATGGTGTGAGCGCCTAAGAATTGACGGAACGTGCGGCGAAAATCCACCCCTTTGTCTTAGTACCCTTCAGCACAGTCGTTCGACTTGTAATGACGTCTTGTTTTCAGAAAATCTGACACGTAGTTATTATCTGTTGCTCCGCACTACACAATGCCTGTTTCATCAGTTTATTATAAACCATTACATTAGGTTGAAAATTGTGTCTTTGACATTGTAATTCTCTCCCTTTCTTGCTCTCTTTCTGCTTGCTCTCATTGTCTCTCTGCTCTTCCACCCACGAGCTACCTACAGGCTTGGATTGGAACAGACCAGACATTGTCATAAACACAAAGATATGTATCTGCAGAAGTAAACTGCACAGCTTGCACACACAGGCGAGGTCGGATTGGCTGCAGAGGCCTGCCGACGGTGTGTTGCGGTGCAAAGAGAGCCAGCGGACCTCACAGGGCTGTCTGTGTCGGGGAAAGATGAGGGGGATGAGGGGGTGGCATCAGGAAAATTGACAGTACAGAGAGGGAAAGAGAAAAGACATAAAGAGAGATGGTGACAAAGAGAGAGACAGAAAGGGAGACACAGAGGGCATCTGCACCACCCACCTTAACACATTACTCAGTGTGGGGCCCTTTTGAGAGCTCATCCTCTGGGAATGGGACATTTGATGAAGGAACTCACCTGTGCCTAGGAAAAAAGAGCCGAAGCAGCACCAGGGAGAGTCCATCTCACAAGGAAAAACAGACAATGTGATGCAGCCTGTGTGTACGGTATGCTGTACACTTTCCAAAACAGTGGTGATAGAGCCAACACGCTGTTTTGTTGTTCCACCTGCTTGTCCAGTGCAGGGTCACAGTGATCCAGAGCCTATCCCTAAAGCATAGCAAGGCCAACCCTGTGCAACTGCACCCTTATTCACTCACACATGGACACTAAGTACAATTTAAAGTCTGCAACTTGCCTGAAACATTTTTTTGGATTGTGGGAGGAAACCTGAGCGCTTGAAGAAAACTCATATGAACAACAGCGAAAATATGCAAACTTCACACGTTGAATTGATACAAACATTTACTACCAGACAGCAGCACTTACTGAAATGGTTCAAACTAAGACATAACGGCACTAAGTATGGATTTTCCAGCCTGTGTCAGTTCTGGTATTTATTAATTTTCCTTACACTTTTTATCAAGGTGACTTAAATTGCTAGGTTTGTGTGCTAAACTACTTGAAATGATTTTATGTTTATACAGCGGTATAATTTTACTGGAGCAATTCAAGGTAAATAATGTATTATATTGTGTGTGTATATGTGTGTGTGTGTGTATATGTGTGTGTGTGTGTGTGGGTATTCATGCTATATATATTACAAAGGAACCTGAGTCGGTTTGTAATAAATGCCGGAAAGAACAGTCTGGACACAAAACTCAGTAAACCAGACAGCGTAACAGATGGCACAAGTTATGTAAATTGCAGAATTAAGTGACTTTTGAACAAACGTGTCGATTAAGTGAAAAAATAACAATGAAACAGAATGATATTTTCAGCTCCTGGAAGGTGCAGGCACTCAGTCTTTATTCATTAAAATCATTAAAAAATCCGGTCATCTACGCATTAATTCTACAGGCATGTTTAATCCTGCAAGACCACCCAGGGGCTAGATTTAAATTTTAAACCCCAGTAAAGTAGTTAACAGAATTTCCCAGACAGATATTGTTTGATTTATGCCTTGGGTTAACTACTGCTGTTGTTTAAGATTGCAGTTTTCAGAGAATTATTCAAATTACTGGTGGTAATTATAGTCTTATTGGCAAAAATGATTATTGCTCTGCATTGTCCAGTTGCACAACAATGGGATGAAATGGGAACATATTAAATTGCAGCACACTTTTATTAATGTTTAATTCTGCTGAGCTAAAAAAAAAAACTTTTTTAGTACACATTTCTGGAGAGGACTCTGTATTACAGTTGGTTTATTACCCAGTAAATATGAGGAGTATTATTATCTAGTCATTTAGCTGACACTTTTCTCAGAGAAAGATTACCATTTTAGGTTTGCATGCTAAGCTACTTACACTGATTTTCCCATTTTAAACAACTGGGTAAATTGTATTGTATCAATATAAGGTGTGTACCCTGAAAAAAGGTAGTACAGCAGGAGCAGGTATTCAAACCCAGTCCTTCAACGCAGTGTGACAGCTGACTAAATGAATATTCAGATAAATCTATAGATTTATGTACTGCGTATGCTGAAGTTAATAATAATAATGTGCAGATAGTCACATAGTTTTTCCATTGATGCCAATTTCTCTTCACGGGATATATTAGATTGTTTCTGTGACCATTATTTAGTATAAAAGCATCAGCAAAGTGAATAGAATGTAAAAGTAAAAAGATAATTAACCTTTACTTTAACACATTCAGATTACTAATTCATTCTCTCCGTGTAAGTGACTCAAGGTGAAATTATATTTAAATATGCCTACTGCTGCTTTCATAAAACAAGCAACAGGTTTGACGCATCCTCTGTTTAATTTGCCAGGCCTTCCATTTGCCCGGTCCATGTCTGATAAATCCACGCCAAAGCGGCTGTGCTTAGGTTGATGGATAATCTGTTTATGGTGTCTGAGCTCATCTGTTCAGCCCTGAATTCACAGATGAATATTTAAACACACCAAGCAACCATGGGGAGATGCGAATGGAGAGCATGCTCGCCAATATCAGCCACAGAATAGGTTACAAGGACGTAGTTTATTCCACATTTGGACTACACAGGGCTATCGTTTTAAGAAAAAAGCCCCTACTTGTGCATTTCTTTGTCTTTCTTGAAATAGAGAGAAATAGTCTTTGTTAATCTGCTTGAATCACCAGCTCGTCCTGTTCTGGTTTTTTTCATGTACATTTACGCTGGTTCCCTCCCACATTCCAAAGATGTGGTTCAGGTGAATTTGTAACTTCTGTGTGCGCACACGCGTGTGTGCGTGTGTGTGCGCGTGTGTGTGTGTGCGCACATGTATTGTTTGTTGTGCACCCCCAACTGTGACATTTGACAAAAGAGTCTGTGCTTTGAACAATTGGCTCATAGTCACACGGATTCTAAATGCTTTGGTTGCTGATCACCTAATGGATGAATTAATATTCATATTTCAGAAGTACATTGATATATTTTCTTTTATTAACTTAATTATAAACATTTTGGAAATACGTAAGATACCAGCAACAATGGTGTCCATTACATCCTGACAGCATTACACTCAGCATGTGATCCCTGGTTGACAAAGGTTATGAAAAGCAAAGATTCATAAACACACACACACACACACACAATTTACATCAGACAAAAATTTAATGTTTTTTTCTTTTTGTTGCCAGTTTTGGACATCATGGAGGTGCAGTTGGTTGGTCCCTCACAGTTCCTAACTGAAATGTTTGGTTTTGTATTGGATCCAGCCATTTGCCTGAAGTTGGAATATTTCCCAGTATCCACATGGGTTTTCTCCAGGTGATCTGGTTTCCTCTTACAGTCCAAATATGTGTTTCAGGTGAATTCGTGACTTTAAATTCCTTAGTGTACACTTGGAGAAATAAACAAGTGTGTGTGAATGTCCTGTGATGGACTGAAATCCTGTCCCTATGTGCCCTGTCTTAGAAACTATGCTTTTTGGTTAAGTTCCAGATAACTGTGACCCTGCATTGTGCAAGGAGTTATTAATAATGGATGGATTGATAGTTTTTACATTTTTTCTGTGTTTTTATAAGATACATCATTACTTTTTCTTCCTGTTTTTCCTCATGAAGTCAAGCCGTGAGTATCTGTGGTCTGCTATAGCTGTGCCTCATCACCACGCTGACCGCACTGCACGCAACAGGGCCACTATGATGCCATGAGCTCCAGCTGGGTCACCCGTGGAGTTAATGGCCTGTGTGATTCGATCTGAGGTCTCCAAGACCTGACCGCCAGGCTTACATTGCAGACACAGGTGCGTGTTCCCAATGCTTGAGGCAGCCGCCATTCGTTGAGGAGCTTTTGGGACGTGTAAAACTACCCCTGGTCCTTGCCTTCAAAGGTGCTTTTGCTCCTCAACTTTGATCTCTTTTTCTCCCCATTTCACTCAAAGCAGCCCATGCAAGTGCCTGAACCACCTTCAGATACCATATTACAAACCTGCAGGTGCTCAATCCTTGCAGCAGGAAACAAAATTAAAAAGGGAAACCACGTGATCAAAAAATCACTCGAGGCCTTTGTCTCAGTGCAGGTAAATTAATCTACAAACATTGCTCCTGCACTTTGCTATTTGTGTTTTTTGGTATTTGGATGCTTATTTCCACTTTCATGCCTGTACAGCTGTATATGTACTACAGCTTTTGCTGTGCCTTTTCTAAAGGTGCAACTGTAGTTTTTATTTGCATTTGAACCCACAATCTTTGTGCAACAATTGTCAGAGATCATCTGTTTTTTTTGGCTTTGTAAACCACACTGCTTTCACCTCGACTATTCTTTCTGTCCTGTTTACTTTACACATTTCAGTTCTCTGCATCTCATTCAGCCAGTATTGTGTGTGACAGTCATTGCTGCATCTGTTTCCCATCAAAGTTGGCACGTACGATGCTTGTATTTAATTCCAGAATGGCAGCTTGGTAGTTGTTTTGAATATGTTCAGTTGGTTTGGAAAAAAACAAACATTATGTCAACATGTACAAGTTTGCACAGTTAGTGTATTTGCTCAATTTTTGGCAGTCACTGAAGATGTTAGAATAATATTTATGGCATTATTGATGTGCCCTGTTTCCCTGTGATGGCCTAGCCAGCAGAAAGTGGGGTGTCAACTTGTTCTGAGATACTTGATCATCAGTAAGCCTCGTGTCTTATCTGTGGTTAAGGAAGCAATTTCATAGCTACAAGTTTTTATGTTCAGATTTGTAATGGGTATGCTTTGTAAGGATCAGCAGAGTGAAAGGGATGAAAAAATTTCCCAGGCTGGTTTTGGTGAAGGACAACAGGTGAAGGAAGTGAGGCGTACTGATATGTTTCATTAATAAATGCTATGCACATCGGGATCCACGCCTGAAAGACTCATTAAAAATACAATCATGTGAGAAACTAGGGTCTTGTTCCTTTTCCTTACATTACTTGAGAGGCAAACACACATGTACACAAAAATGTTTTTTGCGAATTCTGAATGATGAATATAGGTTACACAGTAGGAAAATATTGTTTACCGTGTACCCCCCTAGAGGTTATGATTTGGACTGTCAAAATGAATGACATGATCTATTACAAATATTTGCTGATGTAGCGATGTCAGTGCAAATGGGGGTGGTCACCATACAGTGGTGATTTATACACACAGACAACCACATCCTGTGCCTTTAAATCTCTGCTCATGCAGAAGATTTTAAGTGGTTTCAGAATAGAGGAAACTCCAAGTAATAAAATATTCAGTGTCAGTGGAACAATGGCCAAGATTACAGGAAGAAAATAAGCCTGTTCTGGTTTGTTGACATCGTCCTCAAGTGATTGCTTACTGATCCACAAATTTCATTAGATTTGAAGATGTTTTTTTCTTTTTCTTGTTTTTCAATCTCGGGGTGCCAGCGGCACCCTGGGAAGACAGATTTGTACTTTGTGAAAGGGGAAAGCTTTTCTCCATTTTCAGTGAATTTGGAAATGCCCCCTGTCTATGCCTGTGAGCTCCTTTTGTGCAGGATCTGTTTAAATTGAAAAGGGTGTTTTTTGCTGTTTTCCGAAGTTAATGAATGATGAACCTTATCAACAGTCAGGGACATGGTATCTATGAACTGAGACTCCTAATTCAAGGTTCAGACAACTTTGAATTTTGTTCTTGTACCTGTTTACGAAGTGGTAAATAATAAACCCCCGCAAAACTGAAGATTTGACCCAGCAACTTTATGGTCCACAGTTCAGCTTCTGGTCAGAGGGCCACTTGCTGCCCTAATGTCTTGCCGCAGTGACAGAGTAAAGGATGCTCGGTGACATTAGTACTGAGGATGTTAGTCTCACAGGCCAGCAGAGAATACTTCACATCCAAGGCTCTCTGTGGCTGGAGGTTATAGTTCTGTGGCATCTTTGGCTTCTTGCACTATGAGCAGTCTTACATCTGCTTAACCACAGGTTTGACTCATATCCCTGAGCTCGTGCGCATTGCTGCCAATGCTACAGTCGGGTGCATTTGTTTTGGAGCAGAGGTACGGAACACAATGCGGGCTGCAAACCTACTACCCCACCACCTAGGAGAGTCCCTTGTATCACTCAGGAAAAAAAAAAAAAAAACTGCTGTGTGTGCTTTTACAGCCCACTCACATCCAGCCCGGTGCTCTCATGAGCCCTCGAGTGGATTCCCAGCCAGAGGTTAGAGACAAAAATACAATAATGAGAGACTGATTACAGTTACTGAGATATAATTGTGTTTATTAATGTCACCGGTTGACTGACAGCGCGAGTCACTGCAGAGGTAATAAAACAATGCTGCAAATGCCTCCTCCAACTGCTATGGGAGTCTAATTACAGCTAAATCTTTGCTCACACATGCAAGGGTTGTTGTAATAGCTGAACAGAGGGTAATTTCACTTATTAATTACTATTCCATTCACCCACCGTAACAGTTTTAAGGATTTATATTTAGAATTGCATAGATAATACATTTAAATGTATTTTTCAATGTTTTGTTTTTTTTTGCTTAGTGTGAACTTTTCCTAAGAAACTCGTAGGTTGTACTCATTTGTCGTAAAAAAAAAAAAAAAAAAAAAAAAAAAAAAA
>UFQX01005212.1:100273-175939 GCA_900497675.1 Arapaima gigas | reverse complement strand
TTTTTTGAAAAAAAAAAAAAAAAAAAAAAAAAAAAAAGACTTATTGAGACTATTTTAAATAGCATCACCCCAAAGTAAATTTGGGTAAATTTAAGATTTCCTCCAGAAATTGCCACTCATGGTGATTTATATGATCCCCTAGATAATTATAGAATACTATCTGGTCCATCAATTTGAAGGTTGGACCCACTGCGCATATCACTTAATCAAGAGGTAGTGACCTGCCTTCAAGCAATACTGAAAAGGTAAATTTAGAAAAAATATCAACAGAATAACTAGCATTAATGTTTGACTCACTCACCTCTCAATTGACCGAGAGGTTGCGATTATTCCTGCTCAGCACTCCTCTTTATGCAGGTTTCTCTGTCCAGCTATCATCAGAAACTGTTCTGTCCAAGTCAGGGTCACAGCAGTCCCAAATCATCGAGCACTAGGCTATGAAACAACCCCTATGTGGGACACTGGTCCATTGCAAGGGGGCCATACACTCAGTGACATACTATGGACTACTTTTACATAAACAGTTAATCTGAAACCCATGACTTTGGACTGTGCGAGGAAACCAAAGCACTCAGAGGAAACACACAGACATAGTAAGAAGATACAAACACCACACAGACTGAGCTGGATTCAAACTCACAGCCTGAAAAGCCAAGGTTCCATGCTGCAGCACTATCTAGGTCTCTCAGTTCACATGGGATGATATGGGTGTGACATCAGAAGATTACAGTTATGATTAGTAACCTATACAAATGGACAAGCCTGGTCATAACCCTGGTAAACCACCAGAGAACAATACAGTGTGAACATGCAAATGTCTCATAGCACTGTATTTTCCTCATGTCTGCAGATCACATCAAACTGTACACCATTTTATCAGTGCTTACTTAAATCACTGTGCTTTAAACTCGACAGCTGAGTCTGTTTACGAGATTCTTACACAAAATTAAGCAAGCCGCTCTGTAATGCCATTACATTTTTGTGTGTGAAACAGAAACATAGACCTGATGGAACTTCTCTTCTCACAGCAGCACTGTGCTGTGGATCAGCCTCTCTACAGGTAATATCACTGTTACCTCAATGTGTTCTAGAAAATGATACTTGCTATTGATATTCTGATTTCCAGTGCTAATAACCATTGTTAAAATACCACACGCTTGCAGGGTTGTGGATATACTGCAGGAAACACACACACCCTTTTGAACTGTGCTGCTGGAGAACATCTTAAGAATACTACGGATGGCCTGGACAACAAAAAGATGGATCTTGATCGTAATCAAACCAGAACTTTCACTGAAGCACACATGAAAAGATTGAAGTCATCATGTTCCTAGGAACACATAATAAAAAACTGGATTCTGTCAAAGTGATGGCATTGCATAGAACAGTTGAAGGAAAAGGAAGATGATGATCAGCATCCAAGTGGACGGGCTCAGTCACAATGAAAATGGATTCATGCTTTCCAAGCCTAAGGATACAAGGGAATATTCTGAAAAACCCTGTGCGGTTGCCAAGAATCGACACTGATTCGACAGCACTTAACAACAATAGTGTTGTGAAATGAAAGTGTGGCCATGCTGGCCATTACTGAATATACAACACATTCAATAATCCACTGACATGTTTTGGTCAAAACCACCACACATCCTCCATCACCCTTCTCTTGCCACCTGAGCCAGTATAGGAATTTGGTCTCCAGCCTAATGGATGTACAGAGGTTATACAAATCCAGTTTGGCACATGTGAAAAGGTAGAATCATGGGACAGCTGACTTGATGCAGACCATGTAACGCTCAATTCCTTTTGCATTTCCATTTTGGGATTTTATGGCATCGGTGGACTGCAGAACTGACTGAAGGGGCGGAATATGAATTGGAAGGGTTGGACTTTTTCAGACAGAGCACATTAAGCTGTCATATCAGTCCTTTCTTCACCCCACCCCTCCCCATGACGTGACCATTCCAAAACATCCAGACACATTGTCAGAGTCTGGTGTTGCCCCTCACAGCTTGGCACTTGGTGCTATGACTCATAATTCAGCTCCAGCTGAGCCGGAACAGTGCACTGATGGGTCGAAACCCCCACCACTACCACCCCCCACATGCCTCAGTAACATGAATCAGAATGTAGCTGAAGGTGTTTCATTTTCCTTTCCTTTTCACCACATCAGTGAGCCCCTTCCTTTCGGGGCATGGATGATTCCTGGGGCAATGGTGTGCTTATTTCATACGATGGGTAGCTGCCTTGAGATTTCCTGTTTGTTGGAGGAAACATGACTTCTTTACGAGTTTTATAAAGGCAGAGGCGGGATCTGGACTGATGTTGGAAAGCAGCCACAGTGGCAATAAAACACAAGAAATTGAATTCTAAGATGGGGGAGACGGCAAAGGAAGTTTGTGGCCTGAAGCCAGCTGGATCGGTTGGTCTTTCCCAGAAAACTACACTCTAAATAATGTCCCTGGTGAGGGAAATGCGGACAGAACCATGGCCCATTTAATTAAATGTCTCAGAATTCTTTTTGCCAGCGAAGACGTAACCTGCTGTATTGCGCTCAGCTTCAGAGGCCTGTGGTTAGAGGTGTGAAAATACGTCTCTATGAATTTATTGTGCAGGTAGTCAAAAGGCAATCAAATGTGCATAGATTTCTCTGATCTCTTCCGAATGATGTTATCACCAATGGCAACCCACAAATGAGGTGTCTTTTCTTCAAAAGAGAAACCATGCGGGCCAGTCTGTGCATGGTGCAGAAAATCAACCTATTAGGGTGCATGCTTAAAGAAAAAAAAGGTTAAATGACTTTCTTGCTCATTACAAACATTTGCACAGTAATGCCTTAAACAGACATTTGAGATGAAAAGTAATGGGATCATCTTCTTGGCTTTATCTGCTGTGCTCATTACAGAAGCTGGTTTTAAATGAGGTGGGGAGAGAGGTGATAGGATAATGGTAGGAATATACAGGACTGAGGCAGCAAGGTGGTATTCAGCATTTGTGCATGTCTACTGGGATCCATTTTTGGGGGATGGGGATCACAGAAACCACTGAGGGAAGTAGACGGGGTAATTTGTCACGACGTTTATTTTGGTCTCGGTGTTCTTCGCTGCTGGCCTTATGCTCAACTTCTGCTGTAGAGGACGTACCTGTCAAGTAAATATGTGCTTGGAAGGTAGCCGGTGGCTGAGGTCACGCATGTGGGATCAAGAGGTTGACAGTTTGAGCCTCAGGAAAGACTTTTTTGTTGCGCTCGTCTCAACGGATGTAAACCTGAATGAATGCAATAAAGTGTCTTGCAACACATCTCGAGCAAAAGCTTCACAGGTAGTGTAGAGGTCACAGCTGTCACCTTGCAGCTGAAGATCCCTGCTTCTATGCCTAGTACCCTTCAGTAGGGTACTTGTGTAATACTACAGCACAATTATCCAGCTGTGTAAATGTGTAAACCACTGTAAGCAGTTCAGTATACAAACCTAACATTTTAAGTTTCCTTGAGCAAAGGTGTTAACTAAATGACAATAATACAAGAGATATAGGAACGAATTTGAAGTAGCTTATAGGTTTGGAGTCATAAGGCTCCACGGTTTCCCTTGTCACCCATCCACTAGGCTGAATGTTTGGCAGGGCAGCGGAGGTGAAACTCCAGCCAGGAACATGCCCCCTGGGGTTGTCTACTGGGACTGAGACCTGCATGTGGCAGGTCAATAGTCAGACTCTCTCCCATCTCCTGGCCATTACATATGTCCCCCTGCACTACAATATTATTAAAAGAAACCTGCATGCGAGGCAATGCACAGATAGCCAGCGGTGATGTAGATGCAAGCAAGAGGTACTGTGGTAAATTTGAAGTCTGTCTTTAAGAGGGCCATTCAAGTGTGCACAAGCAACCACAAACGAATGGTTTTTGCAGTTTTGGCCGTACAACTGAAGAAGGATGAGTGTGGCTATGCATTTGTGCAATGGTTGCATCCCCAGATTTCTACGAAACGATGTATGATGTTGGGTGTTCAGCAGGGGGGCAAAGGCAGGAGTCAGAGCTTCTCTGAGGTTTGGCCAGCCTGCCTCTGCTGACGCTGGAACCTCTGCTAATGAGACTGGCTCCCTTTGAATCCAGAGAGAAATTCAGAGAGACGTGGTGTGTGACTGCGTGCCAGCGAGTGTGTGTGTGCGTGCGTGAGACAATCTCTATATGCTGTGCGCATATATGAAGGCGTGGGCTGAATAAAGAACAGTTCAGCCTGCTTCCAGACCCAAAAGTCAACCGTGACATTTAGTACGTGGCTTTTGTTGCCACAGCAACAATGGGGTTGACATGTTGTCTTGAAAAGATGTGCTCACACATGCTGAATATTACATCCAGTCATTCATTTTGAAACTGTTTATTTTGGACCGCAGTGGACTGGGATTCTTACCCCTTGCTTCCAGGTTAGGCTCTAAAGCACTGTGCCACTGTATTAGGCAACTGATGATGGATAGATGGATGGATGGGTGGATGGACGGATGTACAAACTTATTATTGAGTTATGAAAATGAAATACAGTGACACTCCAAGGGGACCTTACAATCGGTTTCTGTGAACAGCAGGTCTTTGCTGTGTGAGCAGCTCCACACCAACTCAGGGAGATCATGAAGCTCCTCAGACAGATGGAGAGGTAATGCTGTCCTTGGAGTAGTTTTAATGTGACACATGATGAGGGGGAAACAAAAAAGGTCTTATCTGCTTTAACCACTTGATGCCACTGAGTCACAACAATAAACTCCCGAACCTGTTCACTGTTACATGGCTGAGCCTCAATTTGGAAATCATAAACAAATGCGCTCAGTTTGTTGTCATGCTTTATTCACCACATTATCATTACTATCACACTTTCCTATCAGCCACGACTCTGGCAATGATTTAATCGGTTATAGCAGCTATTGCACCAACGCTGTGTTGTGACGCTGCATTTTTCCATTTCTGACACGAGCAACTGTGACTGAAATGCTGAAAGGTAAAAGGATTACTTACCCATCGCTTTCAGTTCAGGTCAGGTGGGTGTCACCAAACTGTGACAAGTTGTGCAGTACAGTTTCTGCTTCTCAAACTTTTTTAAGTGTCAGATCACTGGGGTGCCAGAAAAATTTATATGTACCAACTTCCAAAATGCATCATAACGCACATAACAAGAGCAATAATAACTCCTATCAGTAAGTGGCCTAGTGGTTAAGGACATGCTCTTGCATCCTGAGGGTTGACAACACCCCTCTTTCTACTACTGCTGTTATACTTCTCAGTAAGATTCTTAAGTTGCTCCAGTAAAAATCCTCAACCCTGAAGTCCAAAACCTTTTCTGTAAAATAGCAACATGTTTAAATTGGTAAAATTCTGTTAGTCAGTTAATTTGAAATATTTAATTTAGTGATTTAATATTTACCATAGTGAGATCATTTTAATGAGATGGTTTTCATTTTATTTTTAAAGTAATGAAATATTAGCAGCCCAATGGACATTGTGGACCACCCATGGGCAACATTTTGAGAATCACAGGTGGAGAGGATGACCTGCATTATTTTAGTAAATAGATTTTTAAATGTGCTGTGTAACTATGGCAGTTACTGTGAATACACTAAGGGAGTAAATCTGGATTCCCAGATTACAACCATTGTCTGCAGCTACCAAGGGGGCGTTAGATTCCATAAAATTAATCTCTGTCATTTATCTAAAGTACCATAAATTCTGGAAAGTAACCCAAGCAAACAAATGCTTCCTTTTTTTACCGCTGCTTTTGTTTAACTGGAGCAGTAGGTAGTGCAAAGTTCAAAGACCTGAGTCTAAATCTCATCTCATCCAGTAATGTTACTTATAAACAGGTTATAGATGCGAGAAATGGAAATACATGAGTGTGCAGCATGTTGACTGGTGGTTAATGTGCAAAATTTCTGGCCATCTGCTACATGATAGTACACTAGAAGTCTTTGCTATACTATCTGCTGAAATGAACAGGCTCAATGAAAAGTGGACAAGCTAGAATTTTGGTTGCCATGCATGAGCAAACAAACAATGTAAAAACATCCAAATTCAGTCAATAGATGCCAGTATGATGTGTGACCAAAAACACTTGAAGGCACCAAGACAGAGAGATGTGTGTGTGGTTTAGCCAGGCACGTGGGCATCTTCTCTGCGCTGGATGAGGGGGGCATCCCAAGCAAGTGTGTGGGATTGGGAAGACAGCACCTGGCACACAATTTTGTTGAAATCAAAACAAAGACATGCGTTGTACAGATCTGTTGCTCACCTCCTCATTGCTGTCCAGTCCTACTGAGACACTTCCAGGAGAGAGTGAGTGCCTTCCAACACCTAGTAGTCTGTCCTCACTCCATGTCCCTCATAGCCATTTGGCACCTCCTGACCTGTACTTCTAGGATGTAGACTTCATTGGAGTGTTTGTCTCCTTTACTCCATCCTGACCAGCAGAGGCCTGGACCAAGCAATGAAGGCTTTTTCACAAAATCAGAAGGATAGCAGGTGGCTTGGTATTTAAAGTGTTAGGCTTCTAACTGCCAGGTTGCAGCAATGATGTTGTGTATATGAGTCGGCTTAAACTTCCATATGTGTGAAGACAAAATAAACATGACTCTGGATGAAGACATTGCTTAGTAAATAATAAAAATAATAATAATAACACCCAGAATGTGTAAATGGAATGGAATATATGCAGTCCCACAGCCAGTGTTGTAGTGTTATTCGACAATCCATAAGGCACAGTAAGTATGCGTGTGTGTGTGCATGTATGCGTGCGTGCGTGCGTGTGTGTGTGTGTGTGTGTGTAGACAACAGTGCAGAACGAGAACTCCAGTCAGCTCAGTGTGAATACAGGTTTAATGGGCCAGGCCTCCTGCTGTAGAGGCAGACAGCCATTGTGCAGTCCTGTGGAGAGCTACTGAACAGGGGAAGAAGGAGGGGCTGCTGGTCTTGTTTGTGTGTGATTTGGGTAGGGCAAGGGGTGTGTGGATTAAGCTCTTAACTCATTTATCTCCTTAGAAACTCTCCTCCATGACAGAGAGGGTACCATTAGTACCACTAGCTGAGAAAACAAGAGACACTATCCCTCCAAAACTCTCATCCTTAGTGACAACAATCCACCTATACTTGCAGTCCTCTTCTGCTTCCCAAATCTCAAGGGGTTGCTGGTTGCAGTCAGTGAGCACAACAGGGGATTGCTGGATGTAAGAAAACTACAATCTGTGTACCCCCTTTCATCCAGGTTTGTTTGATGCCATCCTCAAACAATGTGACATTTGCTGGCCCAGTTGTGAACTACGAGTGCCCTTGGAGCTGGTCTTGCGTGACTGGCAGGACACCTCAGGGTCAGAAATGGCATGTCTGTAACAGATCGATGCAGTCCATGTATGGCTTAGGCAGAAGTTTACTTGTTGAAGCAGAACAGTAGGACAACAGATAGAATAGAAGTTTATGGCCATATTTGTACAGTACTGTGCAAAAGTCTTAGGCACCTGTGGGAAAAACGCTATAAAGCGAGGATGGTTCCAAAAATAATGCCATGAATACTTATTAATCAATAAACCTTCTAAAAAGTGCAGCAGACAAAAAAAACCTCAATCAAATCAATATTTGGTGTTACCACCATTTGCCTTTAAAACAGCATCAATTCTCTTATGCAAACTTGCATGCAGTGTAAGGTAGCGGTTAGTAGGTTCTTCCAAACATTTTGAGGAACTGGCCACGGTTAACTGCAGACTTTGACTGTCTTTGCATGTACTCCCAGACTGACTTGATCATGTTGAGATCGGGGCTCTGTGGGGACCATACCATCTGTTGCTGAAGATAGCTGTGTATGACTGAGTTTGGGTGTTTGAGGTCATTCTCAGGCTGCAGAATGAATTTGGGACCAATCAGAAACCTCCTGATGGTAGATGAGAATCTACCTGTACTTCTCAACAGACATTCAAGTTGCATGCCTAAGACTTTTGCACAGTACTGTATGTCACTATGGATAAGAATTTATCAGCTCTGCAAAAGAGTAATAATGATAATAAATTCAATAAAGAACCAAACAGTTTAAAGCTGGAATATGGAATTGAAGTGGCTGACAATGACAGATGTGCTGGAAGGGAACTCAGAAAGAAGCATGCGGGAGAGTGTGTGTGGCAGTGTGTGTTGTGAGAAAACTGAAGACTAGCTGCAAGTCATTTGACACTGGGTGTTAGAGACACAAGGTTACCTTTCTTAATATCTCTTGAACAATGACTTCTTGTGTAGAAAAGCATCTGCACCTTACCTGGCTGTAATACAGGAATCTATGTAGCGAGATGTTTCTTTAGTCATTTGGTTATATTAAGACCAATATTTCATGCTTTGCACAGCTGCAAGTTTTCTGTTTTGGTTAAAGGTGGGCTGTGTATGTAAATTTTCTGTCAGTACTTCCTGAGCTTTCTGAGTTAGCAGACAAAAATCTTCTACCCTCCACCGGTGATTACATGTACTGTTGTCTGTAATATGATTACCAGATTACAGTGCTTTTTTGGTCCCCTGTTGACTGCCCGGGGTAACCGTAGCACAAGCTGTACAAATGCCTTCTCATTTTATTTACAGATAGAGCTGGTGAAATCTGGCTGAGTGAAGCAAGGCATGCTGGGTAAGCTGCTGATATAGCAGGGGTCCCTACTGAGTGTACCGGGGTTATGCCTGAGCCGGCAGCTGTCCGGTGCAATCAGCCACCGTGAAATCGGAAAATGTTGGTCATAAAGGAACCATTTTTTAGCTTGCCACTAAAGTTCAGATCCTTTTTGCTTTCACCAAACTTAAAGCATGCATGAGCTGAATTCATTCCCACCTCTGCTTCAGTCTGGGACATGGACGTTACTGATAAATATGTAATGTGAGCCTGTGTAGGTTTTGAGCCTAATGACTTCAGTCCTGGTTGAGTCATAAACCCAGACTTTGACACACGGCACTTGAGAAATGGGCCACAACTGGAGCGGCTTAATTATGGGAACCTTGTCTGATGTGTTTGCATTTTGAACTGTGCAAATGTGTTTGGCATCGGGGATGTCAAACTGCTCTTGCAGTCAAGCCTTTTGGTAGTATGCCAGCATTCCTTGAGTGTGAGAAACAGGGCCAACTCTTGGCTGATGGTGTTCAGTGGGGCATGTTGAGGAAAGTTCAGGCATTGCTGTTCTTATAAAGTCCCACTCACAGCAACCAACTGGTAGTCTAAATGGTCAGGTCCATTTAAGGATGCCAACATGATGTGTGGCCATCTAACTGCCAGCCACCTGTTTTGGTCTCCAGAAGAAATCTGATCTTTCCAGTCATTATAACTTTAGCCCTAGCTCTACATCTAGACTTAAACTTAGAGCTTGAATTAGACAAATGCTGTAGTGCTTTCCTTGGTGAGGACTTTCCCTCCAGTTCAACTTCAGTGGGGTCTTTATTTCAGTTTAGTTCTTATATATGGTCATTTCCAACATTTGCCCCTGAGCACCACACGCAGCAGCCATATTACCTGAAACAATTATTCTTGGTTAAAGAATTACAAATAGACTCAAAAGCAATTACCATTATTCAGTTGTAGTACTGAATGGTAAAAAAGCCAGAAGGCACTGGGGAAGAGTGAAACAAGTTTATGCTGGCGGAGGAAAAAATCCTTGGGTTCAGTACTAAAATTTACTACAAACTTTACAAAAAGAAACGGTGTGAGTGATGTATAAAAAGTGTGGCTTTGTAAGAATAAAACCTGGATGGAAATATTAGCCAATGCTCTGCCTACAATGATCTGCCAATCACAATCATGATATATGTACTATTAACCTCCATGGTCCCACATGAGCTTTTCTTCACACCTCACTCACCATTTCCACCTTTTTCTTGTCAAAAGATGGCCCAGGGAGGGCTACACCTCACTCAACAGCAGGTGTGAACCCTTCGGTGGTTTCAAAGCCAGTGTCACAAGTACACTAAAGTATTTGCCCAAATACAGTACATAACTGAGGTCTAATATGTCTAACTATCAGTTGTGAATTTTTAATATGTATAGTCTTATCCAAGCGTGGCCAGCATTTTTGTTCATAAAACATAACCTCAACTCATTCAAAAAGCCATACTTTTGAGTAAACATCACAAGATTATTGCTGCAACTGTCCTTTTCACCTGTTTGAAAGAACGGTAAGTGGCTCCAGCTCCATGATCACTCCATCATCTACTGCATACCAGAGACTCAACACTTGGCAGGTTGACTTACTGGGTTGAAGTCAACACCTGGGCTAGATCCAAGAAAAGAGAACCATGTGCCTGAGAGCAATGGAAGGTTGCAAAAGGAAAAGATTAAGCCTAGAACTGGAGCAAGAGAAGGACATAGTGATGGTGCGAGAGGTTGCTAAGGGCAACTATGCAACAGCTTCCCACATATTCTTTCCAACCTGTGTTTAATTTCATCCCTAATATCACTGGTTATGTCCCACCAAGCAGCATCTGTAACCCACTGATGTACACATTTACCCCCCCCCCCATTTGTAATTAAATTACAGATAATCTCATTTAAGTGTTTCTCCTGCATTTTTTGCTTTTGATGAACGTTCATCTGTCAAAACTCTGCTTCTTTACACTTTTCTTGGTTTCTCTGCCTCCTTCCTTCATGCTCCTACTTACAAAAATACAGCTACAGTCCTTCTTGTCATTGATCCATGCCCCAGCAGATCAAAGCATCCTGCATACCTCTCATAAAAAATCGTCACTCCTTAAGGACATTATTCCTTGTTTAACTTCCTCTTGAAGTGGCCAGTTGACCTATATGTCTTCCCGCCAGCACTCTAGTGTTTCTTCTTCCCCTCATCTTCATCTCTCCCCTTTACTCAGTCAAATTTGTGCACCCTGACTTCTATTCCCCAGCACTCTGTATTTGCCTTTGAATTGCACACAGATAGTTCACCATCTTTGCCCTCTCTTTATCCGCTATTCAACTCCTTGCAGTTAATGAATCCCAAATGTTCAAATATATCAATCCAAGTGTAAACGCCTACACACCTACAGGTTTTCATACGGAATCTTGTGAAAAAGCAATGAGCTATATTCTGGCCAGTGTAGCACTCCCCATTTGCCCTTCAAATCTTGTTGAACTTGGTAAACATGTCTGTAAAACTACTGAGACTACAGTTTTTTTGCAGTGGTGGTGGATCAAGGCTCTATATATGTTGTTTGGTACATGCAGTGATGCTTTATTTCTCCTTTATAAATGAGAACAACTTACGGTCAAACAAGGTAAGAAAACGTGTCACCATGAAGCTCCATCCACACCTCCAAACATCTTTTATTTTAAGGTGTCTGCACCCTTTTGGCTCACTTTAAGAAAATATTTCAATATCCACACGTGTACTTGGCGTGAAAACATCAGTGAGTATGGTACCACTTAGATTAGGGACCTGCTACTATCTTTCCCTCTCCTCAGTGATGAAGAGAATGCCAAATGTCAGAAATAATTCAGTAATGGCGACAGATGAAATCCTTTTCTAATTATAGCTTTTTCTCCTGATTGTTCTGTTTGCGGATATAGTGTCTATATGTTTGTGGTGAAGAAGTTGTCAAGAAGTGAAAGATGACATGGAAAAAAAAGGGAAAAAAGAAAACCTTTCGTGAAAATTAGGTTGATCATTATACTTTTTTCTGTGTTGTTTATATGGCCTCTCTGTAACCACTTCCTTCTTATCACCTCTTTTTTTCTCCCTTTTGGGACTTTCACCAGAGCCCAGACTGAAAAACCAGGGAAACAAAGTCACTCCAGAAGGGACTGCTGAGGCAAGCAAAACAGATCAAAGAGGACGTGGCTGTCCAGTCTCTGCCTCATTGCTCTCCAGAGCTGAGAACCTCAGACCATCAGGAGCAGAAGCTGGGCTGAGGACGTCCCTGAGTCCCACACACCACACCCTTGCAACAGGGTCAGGGAGGAGTCGCTGGGGGAAGGCAGATGAGCTACAGCTCAGATAGAAACACACGGACCGTGGCTGTGCTTCAGTGACTTGACTCGGTTGGGTGAGGTGGCTGGAGAGGTGGTGCGAAACAGGGAAGAAGGTGAGACACCTAGTTTTTTTTTTAACCAGAGCTTTTGACTCCCATGGCTGTGCCACATATCCACCAGGTACTAGGCTGGACTACACCTAGTTAAACTTTTATCCTATGCGTGCGACTCCTACTGACAAACTCACTGGTGCCTCTTTAGAAAAGATTTTATGTGGTGAAGTATTTACTTTTATTGAAAACACCAAATGAGCCCAGGATATGAACCTTCTTAAAAATCTGTGCTTTGAGGGTGGTGTGAAGTGTAGCAGGACACGAAACTGAGAAGCCACTGATGAAACATTGTGCGCTTGTTTGCATCGTTCAAGTATGAATAGGTGGGGCAATTTAGCACTTACACAGCAGCTGGCTTACCTTTGAAAAGATTCACAAAGGGGATACGGGGAAGGCTGAGCGATTGAAGGAGACCAAATCAAAGCAGCGCACCGATAGTGAGTTACAAAGGAAAACTGAACAAGCAGTGGCAAGACCAGCAAATTACCCTGCATGTACCAGACTGCTACAAGCTGGAGAATCCAAAGCAGAAACTTAGCTTAGAATTAAGCCAGTGTACATACATTTTTAGTTTTCAAGCTATAATTTAAGAAATGCTTTCACTTTAGCATGTTTTTTACAACAAGAAAATGCATTAAACTGTAGAACAAACAAATGTTGCCTTCAAATAAATAACCACCGTGACACGCATTTTTATTAGATTTGAAGGGTTGAATTTGCAGGGGAATTGGAAAAATAGTGCTCATTACTTATTACTCTTTGACATATTGTTGAATGGTCTATGTGACCTTCAGAAGTCCTGATGGAAATAGTAACATTTCACCTGTAAGGAGACTGTAAATATCAAATGGAAATTAATTTTTGTGGTTAAAAAGAGGCATAAGAGGATGGGTTGCATGGCGTTTTGTGCAGATGTTATTTCTCAGCTATTAGTCATTGCTTCTAATGTCCTTTACAAAAAAAGGGACCTTTGAACCACATGCAAGAAACAACGTGCACTTGAACTTTTCGGTTGGATCCCTACTTTGTACTTAGGTGTTGAAAGGTAATTATGACTACAGAAAAGTTTTTAACGCAGTTTAGTTCATTCAAGCAGGCCATTTTTTGACAGCTTCACCTATACAAAACTAATGTCTAATGAGGTATCAGTTTAATTTAACTCATCTGTATTTTTTTTATCATGAAAGAGATGCTCAAGTGATGTCAGCTAGGTATTCATTTCTCACAAATCTTTCTTTGCCCGTGGCATTTGATTTATTCCAAACCATGGTGTCAAGCCTTTCAGGAGGACGGGTGTTTTGTCTGCCCATCAGCCAGACCACAGGCGGCCCTCTAAGTATGAGTGAGGTTCGCTGTCCTGGCAGAACTCTCAGCTGACACTTCTCTGTAGGATGCTTACAGGCAAGGGAAGCATTATTGAATACCTCTGTTTGTGAGAGATGTCCCAGGGCACAAACCCCAATGTTAGTTTTCTTTCATTGACTTAAAGGAAATGCATGGAGGTTCTAGCCACATCTGAGGCCTTGGAGGGATTCAGTGATGCAGTGGACAAAGCAACAAAGCATGATGGAATTCAGGGACAGGTATTGTGAATAAGTTACTCAAAAAAATTTAACCTGAATGCGAGAATACAAAATTCAGGTCTTATGAGATGTAATGGAAGTGCAGTAGGAACTGTTTCTTTTGAATAAAAGGATTTGATATGAACCCTGTATTGCAGCGATCCAAAATGGGTAAATAACTGTAAGCAAGCTAGAATACAAGCCTAACAACAGAAGTTGCTTTTTTGAAACGCATCAGCTGAATGAAGAAATAATAGCAATGGGAATAGCAACATTTAGTATCACGTGGAAATCTAAACCAGATATGACCAAACTTTACTGTATGTATTTGACACCCTTTCAACTGTTGTATTTTGTTTTTTGTACCTTTTTTCTTTGTTGTATTTTAAGTAATATTAACTTGCTAGCGACAATCTACAGTACGCTAGAAAACAAGGCACAGAACATTTGAGAAATAAACTACATCTATTAGCAGACCCTTTCGCCCCAGCAATGGGGAAAACGGAAAGCAGGAGAAGCATAACCCTGACAAGAGTGTAAACAATAGCACTCATAATCTCTTGCTACTGTTGCATGGGGACCACAGTGACAAAATGAAGAGATGTAGTATGTAGCATTACAGTGCTGCTGTCTGGTAATAGTGTTCTTTTTCATTGCTTTCATTTTTTTATGTTGCCTTTATCAAGAGGTGCTTGCACATTTTATAGATCCCAGGCACGTTGAACTTTTTTATTTAATTTATAGTCAAGAATTTAGTTTTTGTTGGCATGTCTCATTTCTCAGCGGGTTGGTATTAAGTGAAGGTATGGAAAATACAAGAGAGGAATTGTATTTGCAGTGAGAAATACCACCAGCCCCTTGACAGTTTTCTGGGGATGCTTAAAACTGAATCACACAAAGAACCCACACTGTCTTCTGAGAAGTGTTTCCATGCCAAACCATCTAGTAATGGCCTTGGCTTCACGATCAATGTTGCATGAGGGGACACCCATGATTGTATCCATCATTGTTTTCCAAAACTGAGTGCTGACTTTTATACATTTGCAAGAAACTGTCAAACCATAAAAAGTGAGCCTCTGAACTATTCTGTGATGTGACAAGAAAGAATAAGGAGGCAAACGAGCCAAGCACATGCAGCCAGAGGAGAGATTTTCCTATCCAAGAGTGGTGAGCTAGCGTTTGGCATCTGGCTCATTTCCAAGGTTCGGCTGAGCCTAGATAGACTTGTCCCCCATGGGGTTGCTTCTTGAGTGGGGTCTCCTCCTGGACAAGTGCAGGACAGCTGCAGGGTCAAGGATTTCCTCTCTACATGCCCCTTGTGTACCTTCCGTGGGATCTCCTGCCTGCAGCCATCTAATCCATTTGTTGGCACCCAGATTTTCAACAGTGATTTGCTTCTTCTAGCCAGCATTGCTTCTTTCAGCAAGGGGGCTGACACTATCCTTCCTTGATAAGAGAGGATGGTGACATGTGAAGTACTACAGAGCTGTGCTTTCCTGTTGACCAGTCCCGATAGCACTTATTCACTGAACATAGGACTGTTGCATTTAGGGCCATCTAAAGAAGCCACAGGTGCATCTGACACAATTTTGGGTGGTGGGTGAGTTTTTAGCTTCCTTAATTCTGCATTTTATGCCTTGTCTGTGTCGTTTTGTGACAAGTGTTTGCCAAGGAGGAGGATGTGACTAGAAGCCCCAAAGAGGAGCTGTAGCTGACTGTTTAATTGCACGAGCTACACTAAGAAGCTGTCACAGCCATCCGGAGGTCATGCGGCACTGCTCCATGGGTGCCTGACCCATCCCGGACTGTCACATTAAGCTCCCTCCTCCCCTTCCTTACCTCGGCTCGTTGCCAAGCAACGCCATGGCACTCCTGACACAAAGACATCCCTGCGGAGTCATGGCTTCTTGGTTTTTTACAGACCCCTAATCACACTGCTTTCTCAGTATGTTGTTTCACAACCTTCTTTGCCTCAACTGTGAAAGGAGATTCTTGTCCTGCTATGTCTGGGACAGAGGGCATTTATCAGAACCACATGTGCAGGTATCCCCCGGGATGTGTCACCCTGCATTCAACTCCTGTTGACTAATCAGAGTCACCCGCACTCACCTTTTTCTAACAGCTTGACTTGCTGCCTGGACTTTGAAAACCATCTGAGCAGCAGAGTGGAACTTCTTCTGCCTCAGCTGCCTTTGCGTATCCATCACCTGAAATCATGTCTCAGACTCTCCTCGTTCCAGACTTCACTGCATTCAATACTCCCCCAGGAAGCACAAGTTGCCTTGAGGTTGTTCTCCCTTGCTCTTATATAGACCTTTTTGTTTACACAAGTGACAGATATACAGTACATGATGTTATGTTTCTATCCTTAGGCATGTCTGCATACGATATTCATTAAATGCATTGTAAGAATACTCACTGGCAGATGATGCACAGCGTGGACCTCTCTAATGGCTTGAATGCTAAGACACGTTGAGCAGCTCCTCCTCTAAGGTAGCATGACAGATTTTCCCATTATTACCTCATCAACATGGTTTAAAAGGACCACAGGGGGAGCAGAAGACAGATGCCTCTGAATGCAGGTGTAATTAGAGAGGAGAAAAGTACATCACACATGTTGTGCTGATACCAAATTATGGCCCCTTTCCACAACTGGTTAAATGTCTTCAGGCACTAGGGCAGAGTACAGGTGCACTGGCCTGGCCGGCGACTCCATAGAACAGCTTGAGGTGAGGAAGCAGGTCTGTCTAATGGGGCTTTAACATCAGTGGCCCACTCTGCCTTGACAGACTTGAGACGCTCAGCATCTGGTGTTGAGTCAACCAGCAGCATGAGTTCCGTGAGTCAGCAGCCTGCTGCAGTGACTCTCCGCTGTGCAGGGACCCCTGTGAGCCCATCCACTACTGTTGCCAACTGTGAACCATCATTTAGCAGCTATTTCCCATTGAGGATCGTCAAAAGATTCTTAGTGGAGGGAGGGGGTCGTAGATGGGTAGTACTTAACAGCGGGAGTAAAAAACAGGCTAGGATAGAAGAGATGAGTGTGAGTAAAAAGGAGGGAGGGAATGATAGAAGCAGAGGGAGGAGATGAGCATTAGGTTAGCAATAAAAGGATTAAAAGAGAAGCGCAATGGCAGGCAATGGATTCGTCACCGGACCCAAAGGTGCAGTGACACATCAGTAGTTGAGAGTGAGATGTGAGATAGCGCTACATTTGCCCTTTGAGGTTAGCTGGAGAGGATGGTTGAAAGATAGGTAGTGCTGAAGAAGAACAGTAAGCCGGAAACAAAAAACAAGTTTGTGTTTATTTATGTATTTTTTTCCAACATAAAAAGAAAGGCTTCCACTGCACCTTAGTTTGGGATGCCTCAATCTCTAGGTGTACAAACCTGTCCACAGGGCAGAGCTAGGTGTTGGAGAGCTGGACAGTGGGGAGCTCGAGGGATTCCTGGCAACTTTATAAGACAGTCTGAGGTGTGATGGACACTGAGAGGTCGATCCGGGGTTGTGTTTTAACAGAATAGCCTGAGCTGCTGAAAGGAGAGGGTCAGTTGTGCCAACTGGATTTGGATTTCCTTTTGGAGTGTGGACAGCACAAAGTTTGGGGGGGACAAGGTGGTCAGCAAGTGTAGAGGTGTTTACGTAACTTCTTTGGCCCCCAGGTTTTAAGAGATAACTGTTACATTCAAAAACTCTGGCATTTTCAATGGTCCACCGCCATCTAGACTGCGTAGCATGTCAGTTAATGGGGGTGCTCACTTATCTAAATCAGTCATTCATATCTAAAACAGTAATTTTTGCTTTGAGTGTTTTTTTTAATTTTATTTACCTTTTAACTGCTAGTCATTCAGATATTTACTGAAGCAATTGTAGCTGATTGCTACTTCCTAGGGTATAGTTACCTGTTAGGGTTAGGCATCTGGGACTAGAACTTGTGCACAAACAGACAACTAACTGACCACTACACTGCAGCTGGGTAGGGATCATATACTTTTTTCCAGATGTTTATGTGAATTACACTGTGACCTTTGATCATATTTGTGTCCTGAAGGCCAGGTCTTTGTCTTTCTGGCATGGTTGGCTCCTCTCTTAGACCTCATGCCTTAATGCTGTTTTGTTTTGCAGTCTGATTGGAGTCTCCTACAGCCTTAAGGCTCTCTCCTTTTAGGACACATCTAAGTGCTACTATTCATGACTGTACCTTTGCAAGACACCTAAGAGGAACAAGTCAGTCAATTTTCCTCAGTAAACATTTTAAATTCCTTTTTGGCATATGTGCTCTTTGTAGTTAGAAGAAGGAATCCAGGTGAAAAAGATTGATGGCAACAGTGTGAGAACACAGCAAGGACCTATGAAACGTCCATCATTTGCTTTAATGTTAATATATGTGTGCTCAAAGGGTGCATGCTCCCCTTGAACTGATGCAACCACTGGACATCGCTGGCTTGATATGTGAAAACCAGAAGGCTGACCAGTGCTGACAGCATTAACCACAAACTTTTTGTTCACAGACTTGAACAAGATCCAGGGCTGACAACAGACAATCACAGCAATGTGAACTTACCGCACACAGTCTCAAAGACCTTGAAAAAAAACAAATTTCAATCCGTCAAAATGCCTACTCGAAGGATAAAACCCAGCCCAAAACTAGGTACAAGAAGATATTACTCCTTACTTTCACAGGGATGTCAAACAATGTTCTGCTTCGGTAACTATTCCAAGGGTATAGCTGCAGTTATCTTAACATTGCATCCTACATCCTCCAGTGAAACTTTTCAAGTGGAAGTAAGTTATAAACTTGAGTCAGCAAAATTTTTGTGGAATGAGCCTCTGGCACAGTAAAGAAATATATGTTAATGCCAAACATGTAAGAATAATCAACATACACTCTGTAGCTTTATAAAAAAAACTGTGGAATGTTATTTAATTTTTTGTTAATCTTTTAACAGTTCAGTAAACACCTTTCCAAAATGGTTGCATCCTATTCCATTCCCAGAATGGCTGTATCGGTGTTCCAGCAGTGGTCTTACTTTTAAAGCATAACTGTTTGGGTCTTTAACCACTAGACAACCCATGGCCTGGCAGCATGTCTTGACTGTGGGGAGCTGCAGGCAAACAGGATAGGTGAGACATGGAGGGAGCTGGAGAGAAGAGAACAAAGCAGAGGAAATAGGAAGTGCCATGTGATGCATCCTGCAGGGCCCACTCAGGCTTTATTATGTTGAAACCTATCTCCCAGGTGTTCACCATTCCTACTTGTGTCTGTCCCAACAAACCTTTAATATGAACAGTCATATCTTTCAAATGTATATCTGGGTGGTGATCGGTGAAGGCAAATACCAATCATGCCTCTATAGAGCACACAAGCTCCCGCTGGAGCTCATACACAAAGTTGTAAGAATCCTGCTAATTTATTATATTTCACGTCATACCAGTTAAGTGAATGACTGGTATTCAAGATTTGATACAAAAAGCCTGGTTGGGAAAAGACTGCTTTTGTCCCCGAAAAGAACCATTTTGAAGACGTTGGTTGCTATTTGTCACCTGCTTGGATTAGAACACCAACAAGACTCACTAAACAGAAGGTGTGCACAGAGAAGATACCATGGAGACTGATTGGAATTCCTTTGGGCTGTACCTGTACAGAGCCCAATCACCTTGTAACCCTTTTCACATATACAAGAGACACACACACAAAACTGTCCTGCTGTCCCCTTCAATTTTCCTCTAATGCTGGTGAAGCCCCACCTCCCCAGATTTATCTCCCTCATTCTGTCTCCACCCCTCATCCTTTCTCTTTCTCAGCACAAATCCATGATCAGTGCGTAATAAGGGCTTTAAATTCTTTTAAGAGGATTGGTTCACAAGGCTTGTATGGAGTTAAGCTATGTCTATGTTTGTGTGTTTGTGGTTGCATGTCTCCCTAATCAGAACATGCTTGGGTTTACCTTCTTTACAGTTTCTTTATTGTACCCTAGACTTGGAATGAGGGCTACCTAGGTGTAGTAAGTCTTTGGGGCCTCGTTAAGAGATGGTGGATTGGATCTTTGGTGGTCCAATGGTAGGTCATGAGCCTTGGGCTTTAGTGAAACATAGATTCAATGAGAGGTTGTGGATCTTTGGGGGTTCAGCTAGAGTTAGCAGATCTTTGGTTTTTAAGTAAAGTTTAGTTGGTCTGTTGTTGTCCATTAAAAGGTGGATTAGGTCTATGGTGGTGCACTGTGGGGTGATGGAGATTGAAGAAGACATGGTCTGTGGGTCTTCGAGAATCCACTAAGATTGTGGCTTCCTGGGGGATTCAATAAGGGGTATTTTCTTGACTCTTTGGTAGTTCAGTAAGTAGTCGTGAATCACTGAGAATTCATTAAAAGGTGGTGACTCCATTGTTTGAGTGAACAGTCATGGGGCTTGGAATGACAAGTGATACATTGTGGATTCTGTTTGGGGATCCACTAGCGGGTATGCTTTTGGAGGTGCATTCAGTCTTGCACTTAGTTTGGCACCACCCTATGTTTAAAATTAAGCAAGTTTTCCATGTGCCCCATTTCCATCAGACCTGCTGAAGTTTGTCCTCCCCATTTCCGTCTGGTAATCTGCCAACACGAAAAGCTAAATAGGCTTTGATGACTAATATAGAACAGATCTGAAAGCAAAGTCTGGGTGAAATTTACTTTGAATTGATGTTGGGCTTATATTTAGAAACAAGTACACAAGGATGAGGGCACATACTCACTCATTTTCCCATTAATTCGAATGTGTATCAAATGTGTTCAATGATGGCAGGAGCATCATGAAATATTTATTGCTTAACTACACAAACCACCATCCACACGTGCACACACACACACACACACACACACACACACACAAGGAGTGTAGCTGCTTTTCTGCTATTCTCTAAGCAGCAAAGCCCATCAAGAACATTTCTTAAAAACAAATTCAAATATTAAACATCTTTTGTAGCTCTGTCTTGGTTGGCAAAAAGGGTGTATGTCATAATTTAAAAAGGTCACTCTCAAATGGAATAGGAATACTGAATACTCATCCATCCACCAATTATCCTTAACTGTATTACCCTGGTCTGGTCACAGTGTTCCAAAGCCTATCCCAGATTCACTGGGTGCTAGGTTACGAAACCCCACTACAAATGGGATACCAGTTCATCGAAGGGTAAAGTACTGAACTATAAAATTAAATTCTATGCATAAACAGTAAATCAACTTGCCTGGTTGAGAGAAAATGACCAGACTGGATGTTAGGATTTAGAATCAAGTGACTGAATGAATGGCTGTTCATGTATTAATGCATAATGGAAGAGTCTTGGCACAGCCAACTCTTCTAAAACTCTTCCCTGAATGGTTCTCCAATGATTCTTCTGGCCAGCCGGAGTTTAGTCATTTGATCATTTAGTTACAGTGTCAAAAAAGTGTTGAACATTGCAATACTAGACTCCCATAGCTGCTTACATTTGTCCACGACGCTCCCTTGACTCTACCCCCCTCCCACACTCTCAGTACTTTTCCTTTGCCCTCTTCAGTCATATCTCTGCTCCCTCCTTTTCTTCATAGCTTGTCTCTGACCTTTCCCTGTCCATCATGCTCCCCTCCACTGTGCCCACTTTCTCCTTTCTTATCCCAGTCCTCCACCTGTCCTGTGTCCACCCTCCAACTGGATTAATATCCCTGTCTATACTGTCACTGTCTTTCCTTTGCCCTTTCCCAGAACTTTCTCTGCCATTTCAAATCTATCCTTGCGTTGTTTCCCTACGTTGTTTCCTACCCTTTCCAAGATCCTATTCTGTCTCACCCGTTTCCCACTCCTATATCTGGTATCTACTTGTCCCAGCTCTCTTCCCGCACAATCTTGCATTTCCTAGTTTTGTCCCTAAGGGTGAATTTCCCTTCTTTATGTCCTACCTGTCTGTCCTTCACTCATCTCTTAGTGGTCTCAGTTTCCCTCCATGCATGAGTTCAGTTCAGTGTTCATTTTGCCTTCTGCTAAACCATCTTGCACTCCATCATCCAGCCCCACTGCTGCTGCTGTTCTGTGCTTTCTGTTTTCTGTCTGCTTCTTTTCTCCGTATCTCTTCATCTCAGGTCAAAGGGAATAATTATTTTTACAAAGCCAATATGCTTAGCCACTGTTTTGTTACCAAGCAACTGCACCTTCTCTGTCAGTATGTTCTGCTTAAATTAGTTCTTGCCGAGTTGAATAAGAATATTGAATATCAGCTATATTAAAACGTTCTAAATCCTTTGATTAGTGACACAATCATCAATTCTGATATGTCAAATGTGATGGATTCTACTGTCACTGCTGGCCAACAGATGGCTACATGTGTCTGTTTGTGTGCAAAAGTGTGTGTCTAGCTGTATGTGTCTATGAGCATGTGTGCATGTCCGTGTGTTTGTGTGTGTGTGTGTGTGTGTGTGTGTGTAGTTGTGTGCGCATGCACGCATGCATGTTTGAGGGAACACTTGTTTGTGGCTGCCTGTCATCTCTCTTTCCCCCAGGCATTGGTTAGGGAGTGCACGCACAGTCATTTTGTGTTGGTGTGGCACAAACTGCATTATGTTTACTAGTAATTGGCAATCCCTAGTCAGGCAAAAGAACAGAGGAGGAAAATAAAAGGGCTTATTCCAAACCGAACAAATTAGACTGCCACAAACACACAAACATGCGTGTGAAAAAACATACAGACCCCTGTTCACATAACGTCTTACCTGCCATGCTTCATTTGCTGCATGTCTTCCAAAGGCGATGGGAGGAAGCCATTCGCTTCGGTCGTGACCGTTTCTGCTGTTACATTTATTGAAGGCCCTGGATTGACGTTCCCCCAGTCACTCAGGAACGAACGGTGATGGCTACATGCTGACATGCAGCCACAGGTGGACACCACATACTGTATAATGACCTCCCTATCCTGATGTTTTTGACAGGATATACAGCAAGTGCAATAGTCAGACAGTTAGTTAAGAGTGGGTGCCAAGTGGGTGAATAGGGTTATGGTGAGTTTGTCACCAAAGGAAATATAAAGTTTGCTTACTAAGCTACTTGGAATGTTTCACCCATTTCTACACCAGGGTATTTTTTTCCTTCATCACTTTAGAGTAGAGATCTTGATCAAAGAGACTGCAGTGGGAATATGGATTCAAAACCAGGTTGTTAAAGTAGATGGCAACAGCTCACATCACTGCATTGGCACTAACCTTATTCTAGGGGTTTGGTGACTGGTGTGACTCACAGAGCCCTGCACCCATGGAGCTCTAAACATGTTTCATGGAGTTACATGTTCAACACCATAACATGGGCAGGAGCAGGGGTTTGGACCTCTTAGACACAAACTGCAGGTTGGAGTTTTGGCTGCATTCACTGTACCAAGATGGAAGAAGGCTACCCTTGGAGGTTCACTCAAACCGTGTGATCACTGTAAAGAGCCTGCAGATGTGCCTCTGGTTTTTGGCAGCAGAACTTTTCTAATCCACGAGGAATGAAGATTTTGCTCTCTGGCCGTCAAATGTCAGTGAAAATAGCCAATGGATGAACGCAGAAAGCCAAGTGACACGCCCTTCTCCCATGTCCACATCATACCTCCATGCAAAAACACAGGAGTGATGGGTGCAAGACAGGGGGTTGTGAGCAAGGTGGTGAGACTGCAAAGATACTACAGACATGAAAAGGAGGTTATAATAATTTCATCACAACAAAAGGTGGAAGAAGCTGAGAACATCGGTGCAGTGGAGGCAATTTGTGGGAGAAAAAAGAGAAAGACAGAAGGGGGTGGGGGGATGTGAGGAGGAACGGGGGGACAAGGCATCATGTCTGAAGAACAGAGGTTGGAGAGACCCCAGGAATGATATATCAGGTCTCCAACACATCTGATCCAAAGAGCACTTCCCTCCTGGGATGTAGTGGGGGCAAGAGGGAGAGTCATGATCAAAAGTCCAAACTATGGGGGGGCTCATGAAAAGTAAAAAAAAGGGAAAATCCTTCATACCATATGCTTTTCATTCCCATTCCTCCCCTCTGCTTCCCACTTTCACCATCTGCTCAGTCCTGTGCATTGTGACTTGGAGAGTGTGAATCAGACTCTCCAGAGGTGATGTCTGGAATCCCTGTTATGCAATGCAAAAAAGAGCAAAAATATTTTGATTAAAAAAGGGAATGGAACCACGAATGCTGTCCATCAAAGTCTACCAAGCAGAGATTTTTGTGCCAGTCAGATTTTATTTTACAGTTAATGGTTCCCTGAAACGTTCCTATTTTACATAGACTAAAACTTGAAGTATAATTTGTGTTTTGAAATATTCAGCAAAGTGACGTACGCTTCAGATTAAATCAAAATCCAAATGACACACTTACTGTCTTTAATTTGGAAAGAACGCAAAGACAGTTTGTGCATATTTATCTGTTCAGGGCTTACTGTATGTATGAGGATCATATTACGTAGTGCTAATCATCTTAATAACTTTGTAATCTCCTCCGTCTATGTCACCTCTGCTTTCATAGGGTTCCATACTGTGTTAAAAATATCCGGGATCTTTCATCCATTTGTCCTGGATTTCTTAAAAGCTCTTAAAACTTAAGACTTACAATATTGAAGATTTAAAGAAATGCATTTTCCCCCCTGTAGCTGTAAAATGTTTCTTTTTATATTTCAGTAAAAAACATGCCATGCCTCCACCAAAAACAATCCTATGCCCACTGCAACTGCTGTTTGAACAAATAAGAGTGGCCAAATGTTTGAACCCATTCCCCGTCGTGTTGTTGTGTGGCAGAGCTTTGGAGGAATTCTTGGGCAATGTTTGCACTGCCTGCAGTGAATCTCAAAAAAACTGCTGAGAAGACAAACAAAAGTGTTTCCTTTACCCTGCTGGTGATTCTGACCCAGGACCCGGTTTTTCTCATCTCATGACTTAGGTTTAAACCTCATGCAGTGAGTACTGACTACCAAACCCTACTTTTCCACTCTAGTCTTGATACTCAAAGCAAAGTCCGAATTCAGGGTTGACTGGTAATAATTTTAAATGTCCATAAAGTATGTTTACAGGTGAATATTTCCTTTAACAAATCTTGTATAGTACCTGTAGTCCCAGGGGGCAGCAGGAGGTCCATTCCCCCAGCAGGGAAGCAGATACCATAGTGGTCCCAGTCACAAATTTCTCAGTCAAAGAACTTCTCAGGTTTGAACTCCCACTTTTGCATTACTAACATTGATCAAGGTACTTGCCCTGATTTCCTTGTATAAAAAATACCTTGGTGTATAAATGAATAAATTGTTGTGATTAAGTTGGTAGACACACCTAACAATTCAGTCACATTGGAAAAAAGGGTCAGCTAAATAAGGGTCAAACCCAGTGCAATGGACTGGTGTCTTGTTCCTGGTGTACCCTGATGAGCCCAAGGCCCTGCCCTTCTAAGGTCTGTGCACTGAACTGGTCAAGAGGTTAATGATAGTGTGACTGAAAGAATGAGAGAACAAATGAATAGGCACTAAGAATAATCTTTGACAGGGTGACAGACACACTACCTTGCTGATCTGACATTAATGACCTCTTCCCTCCTATCCATTTTTAGTAACTGCTTAATCCTGAGTAGTGAAGTGACAGTTCAGACCCTATTGCTGGGTGCTAGGCTATGAAACAACCCCTGGATGGGATGCTAATCCATCCCAGGGTGTCCAGACACTTGCTAGAGCAATGTAGAGTGACCACTTAGCCTAGAAGAAATGCCTTTGGACTATGGGAAGAAACCAGAGCATCCAGATGAAACCCAACGTGAACATAGGGAGACCATGCAACCTCCACTCAGACAACTGCATTCAAGCTCACACCCAAACAGGCATTATGAAGCAGCAGTGCTACTTGCTGAGTCACCATAACACCCCTGACCTCTTCTCTTTTTCCCACATTAGTAATAACAGCATTAGAATTATTAGTTTATTCCCAATCATTGTGTGTCCAATTATGATACGACTGTATATTTTATTGGAGCAAAAATTCTCAGAGGTATAGCAAGCAAAAGCCCATCTGGGAGTTGAAGCCACCCTCATTGAGACCCTTTTTTCTATAGTGACATATAACTCAAACTAAGCAAAAGTCAATTTCACAACTAGTGAACAGCAAATACAAATGTGATTGTGACATTTAGTGTGACGCAAGTTTATCGAGGAGTTATGACACCCAGAAGCAAGTGGGTCTGAAGGCAACGTGTTCTGAGACCTTTCCATGTTGATAGGGATCCAGCAGCTCTAAGGGGCAGAGGGAGATCAGTCCACCACATGGAAGCCATAATGAGAAACCTTTTGGGTTGCAAAGTCTTATCATGATGGGCAGGGTTGACCGTCGCTTGCTGCACTGCCAGGGTTGAACGGCACTCGGAGGACTGAGGTAAGCAGTAAAAACTGTACCGCAGAAAATAGAAAAGATCTCCTAGCCCCCAAACTCTCTGTGTACTACTGGAGCTTTCCCCTGTTTTCTGTCTACGACACCTCCTGTTGCCTCTCCTTTCCTCCTCCTACTTCTACTCCATCCCCTTATCTCTTCTCCTCCCCTCCCTCCTTCTCTTGTTCTCCCTCCTTACTCTCCATACTCGCGCTGCTTGGTGTTCAGTGTCTCTCGCTCTCTCCCTCTCTCTGCTCTTTGAAGTGTAAATCTCTCCAGCAGGACTGGCTAATGAACCTGCAGGCTTGCCTTAATTAGAACCATCTCGGGTTCCCTTGACAGGACTCACAAGCAAAGGAAAGAGAGAGCGAAAAAAAAAAATCGCCGAATATGCGAGACACTGCAAGCGACAGGAAGAGAGGCAGAAATTATACAATGTTTATGTACAGTTAAAGTCAAAAGCTCCCTTCCATTAACATGTGGGGTGCCACAGTTTTGTTAGCAGCCGATATCTGAAAGAGAGCGTTACATTTCAAACGCGCGCGTGCGCGCGCACACACACACACACACACACACACACACACACACACGCACGCACGCAAACACACAGGTACCAGAAGGAGACGCCGACAGCAGACAACTCCATCATTAGGCAAGCGATTCCGAAGAGATGGAGGAGCTGGGTGGGCTCTGACCTTACGGCCGCTGGGACAGAGAAAAATAACAACGAGCTATAAAAATAATTTCTTGTCTGTTCTTGCAGCTTAATCACATTAAATCTGATCAGCTATATAATTTTAGTAATTCTACTTATAGATGAGAGAAATGCCATTTGAACATGGTGTAGCATGAATCTTAGATTTGATAACTTTGATATTTGCTGGTATGGGTTTAAGTAGTTATTAGCATATTAGGTATTTTTTACTCAAACAACTAACACTAATTATATATATATATATATATATATATATATATATATATATATATATATATATATATATACGTGTGTGTGTGTGTGTGTGTGTGTGTGTGTGATGACAGAGACTATTGATTGTGTGATGGAATGGCATTCCATCCAGGGACCATTTCCGTAACTACTGCCCTCTGCTTCTGGAATATTCTCCAGACCATCATGACCCTCCGCAGGAGAAGCGGTTAATAAGTGATGGATGGGTAGATGGATGGATGAACAGCGTATTGATGCAGTAGTAGTGCGGTGAATTAGTAAGATACCCAATAAAAGTGTTTCCTTATTTCCAGGGGAAACATCAGAAAAAGGCTATAAAATCATTACTTTTGCTGCCATGACCTGGAACAACTGGAAAATTTCCAGTTGGATTGCATGATTTTTTTTCTGGTGTTTTCTGATCAATAATATTGATTAAAGTTAGCAAGCATTAACTTTTCACACATATTATTGCCCATTTCATTGTCTACCACAGCATGAAAATGACATAAAAACAATACTGGTGCCACTTTTTCTCTCAGGCTCCCTTCCTAGTTTACTAGGACAAGCAAAACAATTGCCTGAAATATAATGTTTAAAAGCTACAAAAACAGAGATTACTGGAAAGGGTACAAATACTTTTTCACAGCAATGTAAGTGTGTAACAGACAGTATGGGTGGGACGGTTTCACCCAGGGAAACTTGGTGAAGCTTCAGTAACAGGGAGCAGTCTGGCCAGGGAAGGGAGAGGGAGAAAGAGGGTTATTATGGAATAAAGTGATATGGAGACATTGACATTTTGTTTTACGCATGGAAGACAGAAAACGGGGAAAAGGGCGAGAGAGAGAGAGAGAGAGAGAGAGAGAGAGAGAGACAGATCTGGAGTGCAGGAGCATCAGTCTTTTTGGACGAGTCCGTCCAGTAGAGAGAATGCGGAGACAGAGACAGCCTGGCAAGGAGGGAGACAGATGGAAATATTCATATTCATGTTTTTCGACACTGGGGACTGCAAAGGGATGGGAGGGATGCTTTTTTTCTCACCGTGTTGCTCTTTTCAGGCAGGTGAGGAGGGAATAAATTAGAAGGAAACTTAGAGTGACAAAGTGGGGGGAGGAGGGTAAAACAAGAGACAAAACGCATTACGGGGGGTTGTACCGTGTCACTAAAACTTTACACATGTTAGTGCAGGGGCCTGTACACGCGCCTGTGCGTGCGTGTGAATATGTGAGTGTACATGCACGTATGAGCGACAAGGCCCGTGTGTATGCATTTGAGAGCGAGGACATGTGCTCCGAAGAAAGGGGAAGGAGGAGGCAGGAGGTGCTGGGTGAAGCGGGCGGCCACGTTATGTAAGCTGACCCATCTTTCCAGTAATCAGATCAGCGACCTCACAAAATAGGCCAAAAAAAAGCCGAAAAACAACGCCATACCAAGCCTGCACTTTTCAAAGCTTTTCTCTAATCTTACTGTAAACAATTCCCTAAGGCTTACATGTTTCTAATATGATATATTACAACAATAAAATGTAATTGTTAAGCTGATACCTTTTTCCAAGACAACTTACAGTCTTGGATTTGCATAACAATTTACTTACAGTGACTTACGGATTTATACAGTGAGGCAATTTTTGCTTATCATTTCAGGGGAAGTACCAAGGGTACTATAGTAGGAGTGGGATTCGAACCCCAGTTCTTTGACTGCAAAGTGACAGCTGTGTGCTTCTGAAGGCTGCAAAACATTTTTATTGATAGCATTAAGCATATTCCTCCTTACCTAAAGTCCTCTTTAAATCAGTTAGCTTTATGCTCTTGTTTTAGATATTATTTATACTTTTTAATCAAAATGTAGGTTTATGATCATTGAACGATGGCTAATGCCCCACACAGAATCTACTGTGAACATCAACAGTCTCTTAAGTGCAGTCTTATTAAAGAGTACATCATAAAGTATGTGTGAATAAACATTAATATCTGTTTCCTGACTGAAGGGATAGCCTGAAAAATCATTGCCTACCATTTCTTCTTCTCCTCCTCTTTCTCCCGTTTTGTCTGTTAAAGCTTGACTTAGAAAGACGTCTGTCCTGCAGGTCAGTTTTCCAGTCTCCCAGCTTGGCACAATAATTGTGTGGCTGAAGTGACCATATGTCCAGTGTTCTTATTACACATAAAAATGCTAACTGTGAGAGGCAGCACACACTGCTATCCACTGTTTCGGACCTCATAGTTGTGCAGCAGACAGAAAGTCAATAACATGTGGGAGACTCGTGTTTGCAGAGTATGTAACTGCCTTAAACACACGGCTGGCATTTAAATTATTCACATTTCTTACCAGCAGCTGCTTACTGGTAAATTATAAGTGAACCATGTGTGAAGTCCAACAGTATGGGTCCACAGGAGGAGACCCTATGGACTGTAAACTGGTGTGGCTGTTAGTGTGTGTCCACCTATGATGTGACTAAAGGATCCAGTTAGGATAGAGACTTTTCACGTAACTTATCAGGTATATAGTATTTTATTCAAAGACAGTTACCACAAGGCCTATTACATGCTATGCCAAAAAATCAGTTTTGAATATGGGTGGCGTTGGGTAATGCATAAGCTGAGGATTGACTCCAACTCAGAGTTGGAATCCTTGCTTTTGTACTTGTCCAGAATTAATATATTAAAAACATTTCTAACTGTACAAATAATTAAAACTTGCTATGCAAACATCACATTTTTTATTGCCCTGGACAAAGGCATCAGATAAAAATATCCATTCATCCATCAATTCAAAGTTTGTTGATGCAAGGTCACAGTGGCCTGGAGCCTGTGGCAGAAACACTGGACAATAGCCAGTTGATCAATGGAGTCACCAGTTCATCTTAAACACGTGTTTTCACTGTGGGAGCGAATCAGAGCGTCTGGAGAAATGGAGAAAACCCACACAGACATGCAGGAGAACATGCAAACACCTCCCAGACTGAGTCAGATTAGATGCTCGTGTCTGGACTCATAGCTCGATTCAACAGAACTACCCACTGTATCAGAAAAAAAAAACATTTTTAAATATATGGAGTCATAAGAAAAGAAAAGCAATAATAAACCAAAGCAATTCGTACAGATTTAAAGGCATAGTTATATGAAACGCCTTGACTCGTAAACCTCCAAGCATAGTTGCAGTTAAATAAGAGAATATAAGGAAAGAGTTACACTAGGGTGCACTTTTGATATCTGCGGACATATTTAGAAAGCAGTGCTAGGATATTTACAGTAGAATGTGCTGGTTCAGCAGTCTGGGGACTTGCTTTGCCGAGGACGTAGCCAAACGATAAGGTGCCTGCCTTGAAGGACATAACTATTTCAATATGACTGCACAGTCCTACTAGTGAGAAAATGCTACAAGGTTAAAGGTCACTGTGGAGTTGCTAGAGCTAAACAAAGATTAAAATCCTGAAGGTTTCTTTAGAGGAAATCTCCAGTGCTGGCAGGATAAAGATGCAGGCTCAGCAGCTGTTTGTTTTTTTGTTTGTTTGCTTACTGAACTATGATCTCGAAAAAACGTGCAAGATTACTATTAAACCAAAGTGCCGATACGAGGGTGTTATTGTGTTTCACAAAAAACATTCTTTCACACCTCAAAAAACACCTGTATATTGCTAGTTCACCAGTGTACAGTCTGATTTGCAAGAAATGTCTATGAAGAAGGTTCAGAACGACAACAGGCTTAAATGAAGAGGGTGGGACTCTGAAGAGAAACTGATTTCAGGTAGAATCAGACAATGACACAGTGGGACCAGGTTATGGGACAGGGTTTGATACACACTGCGTTGTCTTTGCAACTGAGTCAGGTCTCAGTCAAATGAACACTATCCAAGTTATTATCACATCAACTAGAGCAGAAGTTGGGCCTTTGAGGTCAAAAACCCAAAGCCCGAGATCCCTATTTTCAAAGATGCTTTGATTTTGCAGGCTACCCCTTCAGTCAGGAAACAGATATTAATGTTTATTAATGTTAATGATTGTGACATATCCCCCCAATAGGGCAGATGCTTCAATAATTTATTTTCAATAGTTAGAAGTCTATAATTGGCCTGTAATGGTTTATGATTAAGGGACACAATCTCAATAGGGTTATAATTAATGCCAGTGTGTATGAAGTCGTGAGGGTTGAAAGCACTTTTTCTCATTACTTATTATTATTTATTCATTTAGCTGATACCTTTGTCCAAGGTGACTTACAGTGTGAAGTTTGAATAAAAATGTGCTTGCAAATAATTTTAATTGTTAACCCATTTATACAGCTGGGTAATTTTTACTCTGTGAATTCGTAATAACAGATTTCACAACTTATTTCAAAATAATACCCCTAGATTTCTTTTCAACCCTCATGGATGACCAGGCCTTCCAAACATCATCAGCTCATCTCTGTCTTTTACATATCTTGCCAAATCCTTAAAATGCTCCATAAAATAAGAACTTTCTAATTATTCTGGTTTACAAAATAATTTTCAGTGTTTACAGCCATTTGGCGACCTGTGCCAGTTTTTCTTCGTCCTCTTCAGCCTTGTGGGTTATCTGTGAAAGCCACATTGGTCGAGGCACCAGCGCCAGACAGCCCACCATTCATTGATAAGACCCAGTTGTAAATCATTCATTTTGTAACAGTGGAGAAAATTACAGTCAGACACAATTGTTTGGTTGCCTTACATTGCAGTACGGTTAGGATCACAATTTACAACTGCTGGCATAAAGACAGTTCTGTAGAATTTCCATCCACATTTTGGAGAGCCTGCTTTTAAGAAGTAATTCCTTATCAGGGCTGCTGGGTGGCTGGAAGAAAGATGATAGTGTTTTAACATCTGCTTATGGAGTCACGAAGACAGTCTGAGTTCCTTGTCTGCCAGCATTGTTCGGAAAAATATTTGGAAGAAATGCTGGGAAAATGATGGTTTATGCTTATTACCATTCATTCTGTCGACAGTCTGGTCTTCTGGTCAGCAGATGTAACGCCGTTTTCTTTCTAACGGCACCCATCAAAAGTTTGAGTACACTTGCTGAGAACTAGTTTTTGTTCATGAGGCATCTGGAGAACAAATTCTCAGCTTCTCCACAGGAGTTCCCAGAGATGTAGGATACTTTTGAGTGGCCTTGTTTTCAATTCTGTCCAAGTACTGACCACAATATCAGCCTAACTTTTTGGTGGTGCTCTGTCTTATATTTGTTAAAACATAAACATGTTTTTTGCGGCAGCTGCCCTCCAAAACAATGTGCAATTCAAAGGGTAAAATAAGTGCGTTCAACAATAGACAAGGGCTTTTAACACAGAAAGAGTAACTTCATTTTGTCAGTCCAAGATGTGAGTTGAAGTGCATCTGAAAGAGGTATGAAAGACTTCAGGAGAGGAGAATTTTGTTCTGTCCAAGTGTTAGGAGCACTTTTTATACAAGCTATAGTCAAAACTGAGAGCTGATAATAGTTCACAACCTTCAATAAAAAAGAATAAAATGTGCTCCGCAGATTAAATATGTAATAAAATTATTGGCAGTAAATTAACTGTTTTTATTTGTCTATGGCTGCATGGAAAAAAGGGGAATCCAATATATGTGCATTGCTGCAGATCTCTAAGGAATGTATTTGAATGTATTTAGATTAAATGCACTAAGCATAATCTGGGTGAATGATGCAACAAAAATGCTTTTAGGTACAGAGCAAACGTGTCTGGTTATAAAGCTGGAAGCAACAGAATCGAGTCAATCTAGTCACAAAAAATATCATGAAAACAATGCATGGGCAGCTTGGGTAACAGAAGAAAACGTGTGATCATCATGGAGCAAAACAAAGCAGCGGCACAGGGCAACATGAGTTATACCCAGACTTATATGGTTATTTATTTATGCATTTATTTATTCATTTATTTATTTAAATTTGGTGACTATTATCTCCAAGGTGACTTACAGCAAGTGTTAAAATACATAGAGGATTCAGGGTACAGTCACACAGTAGCAACCTTAGACAATGTACAAAACTGTAGTTAACAAAATCAACCTATGAAAAGACTGACTAACAAAATCGAGTTGTTAAATCTGACTCTTCTCTGGAGGACCTTTGCTGTTTTAACTGTTTAATCAAAGTGCTTATCCTAAGACATTTGAGTTAAATATGCAGTTGTATATGTGTAAGTTCTTTTGCATAAACAGATATCAAATATTGATATTTAGGAAATGAGAGAATTAGAAAATATATTTTTTATAGATATTTTATATAGGTTTGTAGATATTTTTGTAGTTGTAGTTTGTAGATATTTTTGTACTTGTGGCCAGATCCAAAAGAGAAAAATGGCAACCTGCTGGTGTTTTCATGGTATTTTGTATTAAAGATCCTTCATTAAAAGTGGTCTGGAACTTTAGAAAAGATAAGGAGGATTGAAACTCCAAAGGATCTTCCATTCCGATGTTACAGGCTTCCCTTTGTCTGTACTGAGGGGGCCAGATTACGTCCATCCTGTTCTGTGTTTGATAGCAGATCAAACGAAAAAGATGTGTACAGCTTCCGACATGCAAAGCCTGTAATGAAGGCCGGAGGGAGTCATGGCAGCCTCTGCCCGAATAGAGGGACATACCAAGACAAAAGTCGGAGCCCAGACCCTGCTGATCCTCACAAAGCCGCTATGCAAACTGATCTTTCGTATCCTCAAGGCATGCTGGGGAGTTTCTCTTGAAGGCAGCTCACCTGAATTACTCTGAAACCATATTTAACAGGGACTTCACAGTAATAAGACTAACAATGGCAAGAGCTGCAACTAGCAAATGAAGCATAAAGAATAAAAATGTAAACATAAAGTGCCAACAATAATAAACAGCAACAATAAAAAGGTAATAGCACCACAAGGACAAAGTGATTGCTGTGCTGGTAATACATTTTTATAGATATTTTCAGACAGTAGCTGGTCTGTCTGGCCTTGGCCTGTCACTGCTGCTTTGCTGTCATTGTGAGGCTACACAGAAAGACGTATTGGCATCTTTGTGGCCTTCATGTAATATGTTGCACGCAGAACAAGGCCCCAGGCACTAGCAAGCCATCAGCTGGAGGAGGAGGTCACGAAGAGGTTAGCATGAGGTCAGTGCCTTCTTCTGTGGCCACAGCACAACCACAGGCGTGTTCTATCCCAAGGCTTAAGCGGTGCAGTGGAGTGGGATAAAATGTGGGCTTGACTCTCGACATCTCTGGTGTTGGGCCTGTTCGCCTGTAGGGTGCTGAGGAAGCAGCATAGAGGTGGCACCGATCGCTATTAATGTCCAGGGTGTAGTTCCTGGCTGGTGACGGTGGTACAGCACACGGTCACTGAGGAACAGCAATGCTATGGGATCTAAAACTATAACCTGCAGGTATTGTCTTCATTTGACCTGTCACCTTTCAAATTCCTGGTTCCAAACTCCTATTCTTACTATAAGACTCTTGATCAAGGTATTTACCCTGAATTACTCCAGTAAAATTTACTTAGCTGTTTAAATGGGTAAATAATTGTAAATAGTTAAGTACATAGTCCTAACAAGTTGTCCTGGTTGAAGGCGTCAGATAAAATAAACTTGAATAATAATGGGCTGCTAATTCAAGTACTTGAAAATATTGTTGCCACTTGAATAAGTTATCTAACCCCAAAATGTCCAGCTGTAGAAGATAAGTTTTGGGTAGTGGAACAGTGGTGAACACAACAGGCTGTCCATATCTTGTGTTGCACAACCTTTCATGAGCATCTTACTGTACTGAACCACCTCTCCTGACTTCTGTGCTTCCTTAGTCACTAATTTTCTCATGTCTACTACATCCCTCCAGCCTATATGTTCATTTCTTGATCTCAGCAGAATACCACAAGCTATGCACATCACAAGAATGACAGAAAGAAGTATCTTCATGAGAGTGAGAGCAGAGAAAGAGTAGAGGTCTGTTGAGAGGAGAGGAGTGAGAAGACAAAGAGTGAACATTGAACAGAGCCACTTGTAAAAAGAGGGAGTGAGTGAGGGAAAGACAGAGATGTCTGTATTATAGTATATCTGACAAGGGGAGAATGAAGGCAGAGGGAGCGCAGGACAAAAGATTATTTTGATTTTGTCAGACATTCGTTGTGTGTTTTGGGGCAGGCAGATAAACTGTGCATTTAAAATCAGTCCTTTTTGTCTCACTTGAAGAGGAGAGATAAAGAGAACGAAGCAGTGGCTCCCCGGGTATAAATTGAGGGAGGAAACCAGCAGGAAGGGAGAAGGAAAGGGAAAATTATAAGACGTCTGTTTGCGAGTGTGTGGGTATGTGCACGTGCGTAATGTATGCAGGTTTGTGTTAACGTAGGTTTATGTGCAAAAGAGATGATGTGCAAGTGTCTCAGAATGTGTGGGTATGGGTATGTTTGTAATATATGCACATTTGTGTTAAGGTGCATATGAGTGGGAAAGGGAAGGCATGGTGTGTTTTTGAGCGATAGTTACGGAACTCACAGCAACTGTCTCTTCTTGTTAACATATCGTCACATATATTTAAATGCTAAAACGTTTTGAAATTTTAGTTGCAGCACTTATATTTAGGTAATTACAAAAATACAGCGATGAATTGAGAGACACTTCAGCTGCTGTTTCTCCCAATGTATAAATGCAGAAACACAGGGATGTTTTGGAGGGCTAATCCCTCTAACAATGTTCTCCATGCCCCTCGCGTGCTGGATCCATCTCCACTTTGGCATGTTTGGGGAATCAGTTTCATCCATTTCTTCCCATCTATACTTGTTGGCCCTCAAGCTTCTCTTCGGAAGCACTCTACACTATACATTACTGTATCTTGTTTTGTCTAACATTTATCATACACTCATACTTTCATTTTTATTAACCAGTTGTGTGAGTCGGGGTCACAGCGGTCCAGAGTCTATATTGGAATCACTAGGCGCAAGTCAAGGAGAGGTATGCCTGGGGTGGGATGCCAATCCATCACAGTGTAGCCACATACACTGTGTGTACACATAATGTGAACAGATACATAATACGGCAAAAGGGCAAGAAGATACAATATTTAGTGGAGCTGGTCATGTAGCACTAGGTAAGAAATTCCAAAAGGAAGGAATCTTATAAAATTTGTTAGAATCATGATGCAGGTTGAATGTACTTTTCTAGTCAAACTGTCTTAGTTGCTTAAGTCAACCACATGTTTGTGATGAGAGTCTCAGGCAACAAGATATCTTCTTGCCATATATGTAAGAAAAATCAGCATAGTTCTATATCTATGTCAAAGTCAACGTTTATTAAATTTCCTGAGATGGTATGACTAAAATCCTAATCTGTGAGTCATGGTCAGTGTGATGGACCAGCCTTACATTTAATGCACAACTAAGGTGTCCCCATTTCTTGGATACATTGATATGGAATTTTCAGAAAAATAAATCTAAATGTGAAATATATTTAAATTAAAGACAATAACTGCTGACGTATAGCTTTTTCAGATCTCGCACTTTTTCAACTTGAAATCCAGACGTGAATTTCTGGGTCTGTCTGAGGTTTTACAGTATCAAACCAGTCTATCAGCGAATTGTTTTGCACATCTAAAGCTCTTCTGGTGAATAATGTAGCAGCAAAGATGGAAACATACAGCCATGAAATTATTAAACTGTATTTTTAGATGACAACAGCAGGCAAAGGATCACTTATAAATGCTAATATCTTATTATTCAAAGATACAGGTCCATGTACTGATTTAAAAGGAAATTTCATGTGACAGTCCATCCATCCATCCATCCATTGTTGTTAACAGCTTCAAATGTGGCCTTTTAACCACATTTTTGATAGTTTGCTTTCTATAAGCAACGTGCAGCTTAGCCCTTTTAGCAGCCCAGCTGAGAAGTATTACTAAGCATTTTTTAGTTAGCCAACTAACTAAAGTTTCCTGATAGATATCCTTGAACGGACAACCATTTGCTTTTGTAGTGATAAAGGGTCTATTCAAACAAATAATATGACATTTACTGTCAACTTATTCTGCCAGTTTTGAAAGTTAGCTTCTTCGAACATTTTCATTTACCTGGAAAAAAAATTTTCTTTACCAACAACCACTAAGTGTTGCTTTGTTTTGGCTTTTGGGTTTGATTTTCAAATTTTTTCTAATATAAAATATATCTACATAAAATGTGCCATGGATGGTCCTTCTTATTCCTAATAAAGCCTGCAGAAATGAATTCATCAGTGTATTTACATTTCATAGGGACTCGTGTGAAGAGATATTAGCCGAAACAATGCCTGCTGCAGCAGTCTGTCGAGAGCGATTGATCATTACGTGGCCCAAAATAGTGCCCTTGCCAACAAACGTGTGGGTGTTTGGGACCCAAACTAATTTACTACAAAATGACAAGTCGGGAATTGAAACACAAACATAAAATGCAGGAGGAATCTGAGAGGTAACAAATTAAAACAGGCTTACAGTGAATTTATTAGAACATCTTAGTTTTACCTTGCCAGTCTGTGACCTGTTGTTCATGGCTGTCCATGACCCAGTTTAGTTCATGACCCTTTGATGGCCTAGATGTCTGTCGTTTGAAAGTTAGGGATTGAATTTGAGGCTCGGGGTAAACCCTCATAGGGTCCTTGAGTAGTTAACAATGGATGGGAGAGAGAGAAAGAGAGACTAAAGAAGCATGGATGTGAAAGGGCAGAAGGAGGGGAGGGGAGGGGAGGCCTTGGCAGATGCAGCAGTATCGACCATCTCACCGCGGTATCAATCTTGCCCAAGCTTCTAATATACTAATGACGCCATCGGTTGAAGGCTGAGAGGAAACAGGCTGAAGGGGCTGGTTGGAGTAGGGAACATAAAAATGTCTGTAATGAAGGGCCCTCCCAGTGGCACTCAGGCTTACAATCCTACACTTCTCCTTCCATTTGTTTTATCTCAAACCCCAACAGACCTTCTAATTTGTACTCGAAGGCCAAAGATGGCCTGCTTGTTCCATTTAGGGGTTAATATGTTTGCAGCCCACCCGTCTTTTCCCTAGCAACAATCCGGAGGTTTGCTTGAGTCATTTGAACTTTAAATGCAAACTGTTAATGCAGCTTTTATTAATGTTGGTGTATATTCTAAACTCCATGAATGTAAGGGGCTGAGTTTATATTTGAGTGCTTTTCAAAAGGTTCTTCTCTTTCATAAAAAGGTTCACTCTGTAGAAGTTACCTGAGAGAATATGAATTTGTGTAATCAGATTGTTTTTATTTCTCTTCAGTGACTCTCTTCAGGCTGTTTACATCTCTCATCCTACTTTTTGCAGTGATGTTGTAAGGAAACTGGCATGTAGGTATTCAGTATCACCTGGTGATGACCTAACTCTTCCATTTTGGGGTGCTTTATATCTCTGGGGCTGGCAGTAAATACAGAGCAAATGCCTAACTGGCAAGTGAGCAACTATGGCGTAAACCGAACTTAATAGATCCGCCAGCCGAGAATTGCAACGACGGAGGCTGAACTGTTGTCCACTAAAGCGTTCAAGCGGAAATCTCTAGTATGTTTGCCCTTAACCACCAATAATCATCATGAAAACTTCCATAACTCTGCGCTGTGGGCTAGTTAAATTTCTTGGACAGCGATGTAAATGTTACGCGGGCGCTGATGCTGAAACAATGGGCATCAACGCCATTCATACATTATTATGATCATTACTTTAATTGGAGTGTATGCGTTTCCCAAAGTAGCCTGGGGAGAGCGAATGACGTAAGAAGCAACATTAAAGAAAAAGAAGCTGGGGAAAAAAGCTGCTATGATCCTAGCCAAGCCAATCTGTCACTGAACCCTGTAAGGTCTATAGCATGCAGAGTTTTAATGATTCTGCAACATCAAAACACAGCAGAAAAATTGAGCTGTGTTTTCATCTTTCTTCTTTTCTCCTCGTGAGGAGTGTAAGAGACTGACAGTGTAATTTTAACATTTTTTTTAACTCTCTTTCGTCCCCTGTTTTTAATGTATAATTCATCCTCAGCTGAAGTGCTCTGGCTTGGTACTATAAATACAGCTGTGGCGTAGCAGCTTTGCCCGTAATGTTATCGTTTCTGTCGTTTGTTCCGAGGACCCCTCATCCTCCCCCTTGGGTTGTCTCACTGCCCTCGATCTTCCATCTCTGTCAGTTTTCCTTGGCGTACTGACCCCCTCCCTCTTTCCCCACTTCCCCATTTCCCTGATGCACTGAGCCCTTCATTTCACTGATGCTTCTTTTCTCCGCTTATTTGCACTTCACTTTTTTCATCCAGTTATTTTGTTTACCTTCTGCTCCCCTCACACCGAATCTGTCGACCACCCAGAAAACAAATAGGTCTCACGCAATATGCTCTCCTTTCCACCATCCCCATCCTAAATCTTAAAAAATACATGATTATGTTTGCATGGTAAACATACATAGTAATGATGCAGAATTTGAATTAATCTATTTCAGACAAGGAAGACACTTCCCCAAACAATGCCTTCAGGTATGGTGTAGGGGTGTAGGAGGATGTGCACCATGTGTCACAAAGTATTGGATGCTGCCGTGTTGTTATTCGCCCCGCCATCTTTATCTTCCCTCCCCCATCCTCTTTCCTATCTCCCTCACCTCCCCTGTTGGCGTCAACTTGCCGCTCCTGCAGCTGACAATATCGGACCCTTTTCCTGATCTGTGTTTCTACTTTATCGCTCTTTTTTTCCCACTGGCTGCCACCTGTCACACCTTCTTTACATGATGAACCACAGAAACAATGAGCAGGACTAGGTTTTCCAGCACATCCACAGTTGGGAGGCGGCGGTGGGGAGGTGGGGGGGGTGTTACAGGAAAGTGGTTGGCAGTGAGGGCTGACTAACAAGCAGGAACAGGTGACGAAGTTAACAGGCATCTAACAGTGGTTTATAAGACAGCTTTGAGACCCGAGAGGCTCTTCTGTAGGACCTTTGAGCCAAGTGCTCAACTGAAATTGTGTCAGCAAAACATTGTGCAGTACAAAAAAGTACAATTTTAAGTTACTATTGATAACAAAAATTAAACATAATATTTATTATTATAAATATTTATAAATACTATATATGGAAGGCTCTTGCTTTCTTGTGGAATAATTTTTATTCCCCTTTATGGTTATGAATATCCCATTGTCTAGACTGATGGCTACAAATGCAGAAATGAGCATCAGGTGTGGGTATTTCACAAATGAAGGATGAACTAATGTCATTTAACTGAATACATTTTTTATGTTTTGATTAGAAATCAATGAAAAAGTGCTGTAAAGTCTTTCAGTTCAACCTGCACCACCCCACACCTGGTCACTGTTAGGATTAGTAAGGTCCATGTCTGTTACTGTGTGTGTGTGTGTGTGTGTATATATATATATATATATATACACACACACACACACACACACACACACACATATATATATATATATAAAGATATAAGCCCTGCATTTAGATATAAATTTTATATATATAAAAAAAACTCAACAAGCAAATACATGAATGACTCCCAGTGAGTAAAAGTTGCTGTCCTATCATTCTTTCTTCATCAGTCTCAAAAAATTGAGAGGGAGTTCTCTGAAATGGTAAACAATAATTTTACAGTGAATAGGTGTCAAGAAACAATATAACTAAACATCAAGTGCTGCATGAAGATCTATGAGCTGGAAACTGTAGGTAAAGTGAGTAAAATATGAAGTAGGGATCTTACTGTGACATACTGATAAAATATCATATGTGAGACCAGCTTATTCCAGTTCAGCCAGCCACCAACCATGAAAACACTGCAGAATAGACAGACTGGACTATTTTACTGGACATATCCATACTGGTCCTCTGTCATCAGACCAGAATACCCAGCAAGGACGGGCAATATCTGGTACATGGACTCCCCCAGAACTTTATTTTTCTCCTTTTCTTTTCAGATGTGCTTTCCTTTTTGTTTTCCTCACCTCAGCTGCCAGCTGGCTCATCCAAATAGTTTATTGTAACTGCTGCCTTTCTGTATTCCTAGATTTTAGGATCGCCCACTGTGTCATGTACAACAATAAGAATGACTTGTAGGATCACATACCTTTGGCCTTACTGTACAATTTTTCACTTTTAAAACTAAACATCGGAGCACAGATGCAGTAACTATAAACTGGGAAAATACTACCACATAGATTCAAGTGAAGCACAGCTTCTGAAGCTTTCTGTGTTAAGTGGTTGTGTAGAGTAAAGTTCTAAAAAAGGGAAAAAATCTTAAAAAAAATTAAGGTTATGTTTCAGGTCCAATGCTAACATTTCTCAAAAAGCTTAGAAAAAAATCTTACACATTTAAGAAGGTTTTGATAGAAATGTAGTGTTAATATTTACACACCCATGACTCAATATGTGATAGAACACCTGCTAAGTTTTTGCTTGGTTTCCAACCTATTGTGAATACATGCTTTATCATTATGCGCCAGTTTATTTCCCAGTGCAGCTTTAACACCACAATTTACAACTGGGTTACACAAAAATTCTTGCGACATTTTCACAGTTATTTTTGTGACCCAGTTCATTGCTTAAGAACATAACTTTCATGCTAGGTAATGTCTATAACCCAGTAAAGCTGAAGGAGGCTGCTGTGTCTGTATCTCAGAAACTGCCTGAAGACCACATTTTTCTCATCTCAACCTACACACATCCTAGGATTGCATCCCTAACAATACACTTTTACAGAGTGGCTCACTGACTTCTTTTGGTCCTGGTTTAGAGTAACAGCCTTTGCTTTAAAGGTACACACGTATCTTGCTAAAAATAGATGGGATTCCATTATTATACTAAGTCTTGCTCCGTTGCCAACTTGCCAGGCAGACATGCCGAGTCTGCGTATCGAGAGGAACCTTGGAACAATCCTTTGTCAACTTTGGCCGCTCAGCAATCTCCTTTTCCAAGTTTCAGTCCTATATGAGAAGTAAACAGTGCAACACAAGGAACTGCTATTCACTGCAAAACCAAATTAAATCAGCCGCTAAATTATTTTCTTTTTCTTTGTGCCTCCAGGACTTTTATTTCTAGAATTATTATTTAATATTGTAAGGGTCGGGTTGGATAAGGGCTCTTTGGTTGGATCACCTCTTTAAAAATACCAAATTCAAGAAAGGAAGGAAAAGTGGAGGTAAAGAAAAGACAATAGCTAAATTAGCTGTTAAAGAAGTCTTGTTAAATACAATATTTAGCGTAGTCAGCAGTCAAGCTTACTGCAACGCTGGTGCTGCACCACTGAGACTCTAAAATGTTCTTTTGGATGAAACGGTATCTCTGTAAGTGATTTTGTATAAAAATGTTTACCAAGCAATGAGCAAACAATAATATTAACGCTTGTGCTTGTTTGGCTCTAATGTTGGAAACTTGTACTAAGCTTCTTTTTAGCCATTGTACCGCTGCAGAGAGTTGTTACGATGTGGACATTTGTCTGCCTGCATGGCTGCTGAGTCACTGGGTGTGAGCAATTCTTGCTGCCCAGCGGGGGGGGGGGGGGGGTTGTCCTTTAACTGCCCTGCGTCAGGGTTCGCTGNCGCCGAGGGGGGGGGGGGGGGCGGGGGGGGGGGGGGGGGGGGGGGGGGGGGGGGGGGGTTGTCCTTTAACTGCCCTGCGTCAGGGTTCGCTGTCACCCAGGGTCCCCAGCTCTGTCAGGGGCACCAGCTAAGGTGTTGATCTCTTTGAGGAGGATCCTCCGTCTCCGATGGTTAAGCAACTGGACTTAACAGCTCCTCACTTAACTGCTGCCAAATAGGGTTGCTGGTTCACATAGCAGGAGGGGAGGCTGCGGACACACTTGTGAGCAAGGCACTTAACCTGGGATAGATTAAAAAATGCTATAAAACCACACAATATTTATATGTGCATAAAAGCACAAGAAATATCTTGTTTCGGCTACAATATTTTAAAGGGGCAGGGTTCCAGTAGGGATCAGGAAACACAGGGCACCCATGGGGAGACTCCTGACAGGATAGCAGGATAAAAATAAAACAAAGTAGAGTAGGACTTTGGAGAGGCATGTGTGTGTATGACTTTGGTCTAGACAAAGTCCTGACCTGAACCCAACAGAGATGCTGTGGCAGGACCAGAAAGAAGCAGTTAGTGCTAAAAACCCTACCGTGTCTGAATTAAAGCCATTCGGTAAAGAAAAGAAGGATAAAATTCCTCAAAAGAGATGCAAATATAAAATTATAGGAAGAATTTGGATGCAGTTATTGCTGCTAAAGGTGGTGCAACCAGTTATTAAGTTTATGGGGGCAGTTTCTTTTTCGTATGGGTGGTATGAGTGCGGGATACCTTTCCTGCTTAAATAATTCAAGCAGTAGTTTAAAAACTGTCAGGTGTTTACTCAGTTTCCCTTTGTGTGATATAACATTTTGTCTAAAGATCGGAAACCATCTTGTGACAAACGTAATAATATGGGAAATCAGGAAGGTCGCGAATACTTTTTCATAGCACCGTCTCTTACAAAAAAGGACCAGGTGTCCAGAAAGTGGGTTTTGGTGAAGGCCAGTGTCAGTTATGTCCTTTTTTGGATGTTTTGGAGACTGAGCTAGAGAGAGAGAAAGAGAGCAAAAGCAAGAGAGCTCTTTATGTAAAGAAAAGACAAGGTATACAGGGAATTCTATTTATAAGAAAGAATGCAAATTAATTTCCCACCTAAAAAATGGATAAAGAATTTAAAGCAACATTAAATAGAACCCAAGTGTGAGGTTTGCTTCCAGAGCAGTATTATGCATAGCGCATACAGAGCTTTATGAGACGAGTCCCTCAGGTGCAAAGGAACATGCTGTAAGCTGCATGCAGGGTCGAATTACTCAGACTCAATAGCGGTACAATGTTAGCTCCAACAATGATGTGACCCCCCCCACCTGCTGCTCAGTTTTACCCTAAGGCCCCACAAAGCCAACAGCTGAAGCCTGTAAGCAGTCCCTCTCAGCCCCGCCAGCTCTCGGGACTGAATGTGCTAACACCCGCTAACACTCAGCAGCCTAAGGGCAGTGCAGTGACAACAAAGACCATTTGAATTGAGCACATGCCAGCACAGAAACAATCACCTCAATTCCAGGGATGCGCACAAGGTCAAACAGGCGGTCGGTAGGTTGTGAGGACCTGAAAAGAGAATACTGGCACACATAGACAAATGTGGCACAAACAAGAAACATCGGGTGACTTCACTGTTGCATAACCAACTGAGATAGAATGCTGCTTTCTTATATATTAAGGTAAATCGTAGTACTCTTTGGTTTGGCCCACGGCAGTACAGTGATGCATGGGCTAGTGCTGGAGCCTCACAGCACCCCAGCTATGAGATCGAAAGAGGGTCTGTTTGTATGGAGTGTTCATGTTCTCCTGCTTTTTGTATGGATTTCCTCTATGTAGTCTGGTTTCCCCCTGTAGTGAGTGTGTGTGTGAACAAATGAATAAATGAATGATTTCCCTGTGTTGGACTTGTATGGCATCCATGGTGTGCCCAGCCTTACAGCCAGTGACTAGCTCAGGCCACCGTAGCCCTGCATTAGACAAGTGGTTGTTGATAGATTGTATGACTGAAATTGTAAAACATTATATAATTTTGCATAGGGGTCCATTATCCTTAACTGCTGGTCCTGGACTGGGCTGGAGTGCTCCAGAGCCTATCCCACAGTTACTGGCCACTAGACTATAAAACTTCTCCTGGATGGGACACCAGTCCATTGCATCGATGAACTTGAATGCGCAGCCCTTCCTGGTAAACCACTGCACCACCTCCATCCAAGAGCCCGAAAACCCTCATATCATCTGAGGAGAAAGAAGGAAAAGGCTGCATAAATAAGCACCTGCAGTAGCAACAGATACACCTTGGCACAACAGAGGGATTGTGACTGGGTTAAATACATATTCAGATTTATTGCCATTAGGTTCATTCAAGGTGATCTGCTGAATTTCATCTGTTCATAAAAAGATAATGCAGCAACACTGACAGCAGAGGGCCAAAAAAGGAGGTAAAGTGACTAGAATGAGCTTGTAAGGCGTACTGTGACACCAACACGGTGTATTGTTTTTATTTGTTTGTTTTTATGCTTTGTAAAGCCTCTCTTGAAACCCTTCCAGCCTGACAAGTGCAACATATTCAGCAGCCGGCAGATTGATGCAGTTTCATTGTTCATTTAAACTACCCGCTATTTTTATCCTTATAGTTCTGCTTAATAAATTACCAATTAGAAATCGGTCTGCTTCTACACCACTAAAACATGAACAATTTGTCAGTTATTGTTAGTAGTTAATAATTAGGTGCATGTTATTTCATTCCATACTCAGTATTTTTTAATTGGACTGGACTTGTATATCTTTGTGCAATTTAAGATTGTTTAAAAAATCTTAGTTTAGCCTGTCTATACATCCAATAAGTTATTATAACAATTACCTCAGTTAATAGAGAAAAAATTGTTATTTATTATCAAAGCAGATCACTGTTATGTCTTTCTACTGTGGATATTAAAAAGCATCAGACAGGCTTAAATCAAGCAGTGGCAAAACTTATCATCGAAACCAACGGCACATCCGGTTTTCATTACGGACATGGCACTACATATTTGCTTAGTACACATATTTGTCCAAAGCATCTCTGATCACACTTTGCTGCATTTACATTTTTGCCCATCTGCACAGCTATATATTTAGGGAAACATTTTAGGTTAAGGACCCTTTTCAAGTGATACAATGGGAGTTGCAGTTCTTGGACTATAAAAGGGTTTGAAAGTCTCTTGCAGATGAAATCAGTGCTCTTCGTTGCTGAGAGTCCAAGATTATATACGTGGTCAGCAGATCTTCACTGTCTGTATTCCAGTGTTTTTCTGTGGCCCAGAATTGTCCCAGACTGGCATCCATTCAACTTGTCAGAGCTCCTGTCACGTCCCATCTTCACCTTCCTTCAGTGCTCTTATGTGGAGTAGGGAGTACCTTGGCACTCAAGTCAGCTTGAGCTCCATTACAGCGATTCCAGAACTGACTCATCAAATGAGGGAAGACTGAAGAGCGCAATATACAGGGAGTTTCATTCTACAACCCTCCGGCGGGTGTTATTCTGGGGCCCCAACTGCCGCACTCACCAGGTATGCATGACGCAGATCTTCTGTTTTTAGTGTCTCGAAGAAATGGCATGGGAAAAACACTGTTGTTTATCCACAGTTCCAAAACAAAACCACTTTTAAGGTTTTAAAAGCACTGGGCAGGGTAGGAATAAGGGTGATGGAGATTTACTTGTAGGTCATATATGAAAAAAAATCTATTTTAATGTATTTATTTTACATTTCAAGCAAATGTAAGCAGTTTACATAATACCCACATGCTCCATATGGCCACAACTCACAGCCAGCTAGTACTGGTTAAGAATATCCCTCAGTGACCAGACAACAGCTGAATTATTGTTTTTGTGCTGAGCATAGATTCTTATCTTGAGAGGCTTACAGTTTGGTACAGCTGGCTATCTGTATGAAGCAGCTCAGGCTAAGATCATTCCTCAAGAGTACACCAAGGGGGGGCCTTGGTACATTGGGATGTCAACCTCTACTATTCAGTGACTACTCTGCATGCTGCTCTAGAACAGCTATATTTGTAGCATCGCGGACAAAATTTTACAAGAGATCACAGACAGGATTTCTGGAAACATCCCAAACAGCACTGTGGACAATTCATTAAAATGAGACATGGCAGGTATAGTAAGAAATGGAGGCAGTGTCACTGACAGCACGTCAGAGAAAATCACAAACCTTCACATCACTACCACTAACAGTATAGCAAGCACTATGAAAAATATCACAGATAAACAAAAACGTCACTGAAATCACAGAAAACATGATAACATCACAGACAGCATCAAAAGACATCAGAGAGAAAAATCAAAAACAATTTTAGTAACCATGCAGAGGACATCACAGACACCATAAAACATCAAAAAGATCACATGCTTTACAGACCCCATCACAGATAATGGAAAACATCACAGTCGGTTTCACTGACGTCCAAGAGGATATCACAGGCAACATGGGAACATCAAAATCATCACAGACAATATCACAGATAACATCACCAAGAGGGCATCACAGAGAACACAAAGACATTGTATACAACATCACAGACATCTTCAGAAGCAAAATGTCAAACATCATTATAGACATTGTTATAATACAATGATCATCACAGAGTGAATTACATGTCCGAATAAATTAGAAACATCGCATAGACAATCACAAGTGAGGGCACTAACATTCCCAAGGACATTGCAGACAACAGAAATGTCAAAAAACCACAGACAACATCACAAACAACATTACAGACTACATCACAAGCAGTATTACTGACAAACCGGAAAAAAAAACCAAAACATCATTTACATCACAGACAATATCACAAGGGACTTCATAAATGATAAAGGTATTACCCCAGAAAAAATCACAGACAATATCACTGACAACATCTCTAACAAAACCTCAAACAGCTTGACACGTAACATATAATCATCACGGACAATATCACCTGACAACGTCACAGACACCTGACAGTCAACGTCACAAATAGGATCACATCCAGATTGTAAAATGCAAAATGTAGCTGCCCCCGTCTCCTGTCTGACCGTATGTACTTCTACAACTGAGCTACGGAAAGTGCGATGATTTATGAATGACCCTCTCTGAGCATGTCAGATTAATGAGGGCAACCTGCATGATAAATGAACGCTACACCATGACAGCATAGTTTAACAGGGTCACAAAGTGGTGGCGATTGCACAAACAGGGGGAGGAGCAAAACCCGATGATGATTTATGCCTTTGGAAATAATAGCAATAAAAAAAACAATAAAAACAAGCTTTACAACTACACATCCATCTTCTTTAACCATTAAACAAAGCAGGGCTGCAGAAGGCGAAAGGTAGGGGTTGGAGTGGGAATAAAGGGGGAAGGCAGGCCTGATGACCGTGTCGCCCTGAGCTTCCGCCACACTTCCGGCCAGCAGGTGCTGTGCTGCCCTTGGGCCGAGAGCAGGGTAATTAGAATTTAAATGCGCACCCGCACCTTCTCTGGCACAGCATCTCACTGCACTGGGCACCTCAGTACGGAGAACACAAACAGCACAGTGGGGTGGCTGCAGGGAGGGCTAAAGCTGTCATCGACTCAGGTGGCAGCTCACCTCCCTTAAGGCTGGAAAGGTCTCCGCATCACCGTGCTTGAAAAGTGCACCTCAGAGTTACAGAACACGGATGGCCGGGCCACGAGACAGGTCAGCTGCTGACATCAGACCAGGCCTGTGATTTGGTCAGCAGACAGACTGCTGAGAACCGGCATGGTGAAAGTGTCTGCGGTAATGGACTGATTCATTCAGTGCTGCTCTGGAGCAAACACAGCTGCCATCAGGGGCAGCGGGGTGGTGGGGCGGTGAGTCATGGCTTGGCGAAAGGCACTCAGTTTTACAGTACAGCAGGATGGAGGGTCTCAGTTCCAAAGTTCCTATCGCAGCATTATTATTAGTATTATTATTATTATTATTATTAAGAAGAAGAAGAAGAAGAAGAAGAAGAAGAGGAAACAGCAATTTTTTAACTAAAGTTCAGTATTTTAGTTAGGCAAGCACTTCCGGGAAAAAACAGAGCTGCAGGATCTCTGTATGAATTGTCAACCTGTTGGCTTCATGTCCGTGTAATTAGCCACTAAGCTACCTGGTGCCTTATAGGAGCAAAGTGATAAATATACACTACGAAAGACTTAGAGGAAATTTAATTCTGCTCATCACTGTTACTGTTAATTAGGAGTTTAGCTAATACTTTTATCCAATGCAATTAACTTTTTCCTTTTAAATTTAATCCAGCCATTACACTGAGTTACACTTTGAGCTGGACTGTTGCCATTCTGGTTGAATAGCATGTTAAGCTGAGCTTTTCCCGGAATGTAAACCAGCAGCTTTTGGGTGAAAAGTCTCCATCCTTAACTGCTGTGCTACATGCTGCACAACAGAGAAAATGTAAATAATGTGTAATTTGTACTTTTTGCATATTAAAGCACCTGCGAAAAGTGGGCCCAGTTGCATGAATCTAGGCAGTGACTTACCAGGTTTGATCGGGAATTGTGGTTACATGTCTTTCCAAATATAGGACAATCGGTTTGTTTTGTTTTTGCTCATCTCTCCTGTTTTCAAATACAAGTGTTTTCAAGGTTTTCCATCTGGGCTCACGGTTCACACCGTTACTGTCTACTTCACTGACTAAATCCATCTCATGCAACCAAGGGGTAAAAAACATAAATAAAGATTCAGGTCAATTTTTATTCACTCTTCTTGTCAAAGTGACCCAGGATGCTGAAAAAATGGGGTGAAGCAACAAAAAAGTGAATGATATAGAACGTATTACCCATTGTTGAAGCAACAGAGATGATTGGGAGTTTAAACAGCCAGCTGACAACTGAGGAGTGGAAAACAAAAAAAACTCCCAAAAGTGAAGAAGAGGAGGAAAAATAAACCCAAGTACCTTGGTTGCTGATCCAAGAGATGTGCTTCTTCTTATCTCAGCCCCCAAGGGTGTGGCCTCTTGTGAAATAAAAGCAAGAGTTCTGGGTATATAGCCAGATTCTAGTGGTATGCAGGCACATGGTCACAACAATCCCCCTCACAGCTCAGTACCTGGTGACTGCAAGTGAAATCAACACCTTTTGCTCATAAAACATGACAACTTGCAGGCATACTGCCCCCCTGGCAGCCACCTTTCCCCTGTCAACCTTAGGGGAAGCAGGGGAGGGCGGTGCACTCCATTCCTGGTTGTCAGATCCCATCTCTGCAACAGGCCTTTTTAACCAGAGGCCCTGCTGCCTTGTTGCAGCATTTGTCATGTTTCTGGCCTCTCTCTCTCTCCGCACACCACTTTAGTTGTGCACTGACGCAGTACCGAGGTTTGACCTCACCCTAACACCCCCCTCGCTGCTGTCCCACCTCGAACCACTCCAGATTCATTTGCCGTAACACAAGGTCATTATGCTTTTTTATGCACTCCAACATACTCAACAATTGCAGGCACTCCATTACGGACTGTTCAGAGTAAGTTGATTAGGAGGAGCGGCCATCTGGACCCACATGAATGAACCGGTTCCCTGCCATCCGCTGCGGACTTTTATCACAGAGACAAAAAAGGTTTTATGAGGATCCAGCAATGCGGCACAAGTCCACATGTGTTTGTCTCCTAATGATTATGTCTCTTCATGAGCATCTTGGTTTCTTTTCTTGTTCTCTTTGGAGAAACCTCACAGTTGGACTCTGTTTGTTCCGTTGGAAGTAGCAGACAAACTTTCGCATCCGACTCATTTCTTATCCTTTTTTCTTCGCAAACTTGTGGCCTATTACAATGACGAAGCGAGGCCGAGTGTCATTCGTTCAACCTGTACCCGCATGAAAAAAGTATGCCTTGTATCCCCATTGCTTCAAAAAGGACTGAATGTAGCACAGAACATTTGCAACTGTGAATTGTTGCAGGCTCAGTTCTTGAAAGGGGTTTTCTGATATGTAAAATGGGCAGCAGGTGGTGTAGCAGTTAAACCTGGGTTCAAATCTCTGCTCTTGCTGTAGTACCCTTGAGTAGGGTACTTACCTTGAAAAAATAACCCTATTGTATACATTTGTAAGCCATTGTAGTCACTCAGTACACAAATGTAGCATTTCAAGTTAAACTGTAGATAAGCTCAAGCTAAAACATGAAAAATGATGTCAACATATTTGCTATTTGAGTTCCTTAACAGTTATGTTTATTTTAGCTTATATCCATCTGAAAAGTTTTGTGAACTTGGCAGGACTTGTGTCAAGGGTAAGGGAAAGGTCACCATACTGTGTTGGGGTTGAGGAGGAGGACTTGTGACCTCCGAAAAGGAATGGTGTGTACAGTACAATGGTGCTTTATCAAGTATACTTCATTGCACAGGCGGACTGATAAAGTGCTAAATTATGAGCCGTGCAAGTTGCTCCAAAGAAAACTGTCTTCTAAGGGATTTAATAACAAGAAGGAAATGTTGAAGCAATGATATATGGGGGAACAGTTTTTCACCGCTGCAACAATGGGTCCTCAGCATTATTGCCTTTCCAGGGGTGAATGACTCTAATAACCTTTAAACAAAAAGCCTGTCTGACTCTTAGATGTTTTATTATATGTAAATACATTGGTTTATTCATGCTTTGCCGCTCATTGCTACAATGAGATCAATTTTCAGTGCACAATAACTGTTGCATAATATTCTAATAATTCTGCCACCACGTATAAGGCATTGTGGTTGTGCATGAAGGAAAGTATACATGCCAGATGAAGGGAACTTCTGTGATCTTCTGAGACTGTCAGTGAAACCATCAGGTCCATTAATTCATTGAGAGCCAACATCAGCGGGAGGATATTGTCCGATAATTTGTGCCTTTTATGTCTTTTTGTCCCGTGGGCCAAAACAAAACCACCAACTGTGCATTGATCGTCAGTTTTAGTAACACCGCTATGCTCTAGTCATTTTTTGTTACACCCTTGTCAGCACGTTCAACAACACAGCTACCATTCCAACAAAAAAGGGTGTGAAAAATGGTAGGTCCTGTTTGCAGGAATCTTGTGAAAACCTCGAGAGTCCAGTGGGAGGTATAGAACCATGCAGTGTGGATAATCTGGGTTCAAACTTTCTCACCAACTCCCCAGGCTCCTCCATCTTTGCTCTAGTCATTTTCCCCTCCATCTCTAACTCCTTTTCCCCCTGTCTTCCTGCCTTCATGTTAAATTGCTGCCCGTCTCCCAGCTGACCTAGTTTGGAGAAGGGCACAAAAAAACAATAAGAATAAAAAGGGAAACATTTGCTGCAGTTAGTTTGCTTTTTACCCTTGCCTGCTCTACCCAAACCTCCTTGTTGCTCTACTTTTGATCTTGTCACCCCAGAGACACTGGGGTGTTAAGGCTGGAGAAGGTACAGCTTTGGGGGCTGGATGGGCTTTCAGCTGGACTATTAAAATGCCCTAAAAAATTCCCTTCATATCCTTTATTCCTCAGTCCCACATCCCTAAACTCTGACCTCTGGCATTTTCCTCTTCCCTTCTTTTATTTTTTCAAAACTCTCTCATTTATTTCTTTTCCCACTGTTATTTATTTTTTTCTCTCTTGATGCCTGCAGTCAGTGAGTGTCCTAGTTTTAAAGAGGTGGGAAAAATTTAGCATTTCCTCCATGAAAACAAAAGGGTAGGGTAGGAAACACCACACAGTAGAAGGTGGTCAGATCATGACAGTATCTCAAAGATCAAATCTAGAACTCCAACCACCGTTCTTCTCTTGTTAGTGCTTTGAAAGCCATATTGCTTTTGCTGGACCTTTAGTCAACAGTTTCAATAAGGGCTGATTTCACAAGGGCTAATGGGGTCTGACGGTGTCATGTTCCCTGTCTTCACATTAGAATGCTCAAGTGGGTTGTGCAGTCACTGGCATCGGGACCCCGTGGGGGTTACGTTTTCCCTCTCTCTGTGGTTGGAAGTTTTTTTTTCCTCTCCTCAACTGCCAACTGGCTTATTCTATAGTTAACTATAGACAATTTTAACTCAATAAATTAAATTTAATTGAATTTATACAAACTATTTTACAATATGGCATGCTCAGCTTGGCTGCTGCTTACAAAAAAAGTTATGTAGGACTTTCCATCCACTGGGCTTTGGTTGGGTCACTACACTAAATGGGTGGTAGCTGGTCCTGGCTAAGTTGACCCGCTGGTAGGATGTGGAAACCTGGAGCATGAGTACATTTCCAGTTAGCTAAATAATGGAGGGGAGAATGAAAAGATCTGAAAAAGATTGTAAAAGAGAGAAAGCAACATTGCAAAGGTAAAAAGAAAGGTGGGATGTGAATTCCAAGCCCCAGGGAACTCGTTTATAGAGACAGGCATCAGGATGGAAGAGGAAGGATAAAGGAAGACAAACGCAAACAGAAGCACAAAGAAAACCTGGAAGAATGAATGCGTGGAAGCCAAAGCATCTGTGACTGACTGGCAGAAATGTCAGCACCTGCCGGATAAAGCGGTAATAAAAAAGATGGACAGAAAGCTGGGAGACTATAAGAAAGAGACTGGACATTGCCAAGTCTAACTCTCACCATGCACTTGAGAACCACCTCTAGCCATCATGTTAGTGGGGCGCCACACCCGTATCCCAGATAAAGTCCAAAATAAGTATTTCCTGCTGTGCTTTTTTTAAGGTTGGCATAAATCACTATCCTTGCTGTTTAAATAAAGCTTCTGAAGGCCTCGATCTAAGGAGAAAGTAGGTCTGAGGTCCAGAGATGTTTTAAGTTCTGGTTCCCTTTGGAACATTTGCACATACCTGTCGACTTCTTGTGTCACAGCCCAGTGGAGAAGCAGTATGATTTCGGCACAAGGACAAAAACTAGGAACTAAAAAGCTGCCTATAGTAGCCATTAGGTTTAAGAAATTTAAATTTTTTTTCAAGCCCACCTCATCCTCTCTTGTTGTGCACCTGATGCAGTATCTTCAGGGATGTCTACGCAAAGCTAGGAGGGATTAAGTAAAAGGGCTGCATTCTATGGAGATGTTTTTGCACTATGAATTAAAGCATTTACATAAATCTTTTGGCCATATTGCTGACATGCATGGCTGGTGAGATTGATGTCAGTGACTGCAACCTCAGTACCCAGTGTGGCTTGATAAATGAGTGAAAAACTACCAAAGGGCCTCCGTATGAGATGCATGGAACTTCTTTAGTAAGGCTCAGGTACTTAAATATCCCACACTTTAAATTGAATAGTGGGATTAAAGGGGATTTAAGTATGGTATTGTTTGCAATGTCTTCTTCCAGGGTGGGAAGATTGGCATCTATACTGGTGAATCCTGGGTAATTGCAGCTAATTCGCCAGTTCCAAAGAGCCCAAGCTGTTTGCAAGTGTTACAACCAGCTCACACCTTATTGTAAATAAAAGTTGGACTTTTAGCAGTAAACATGTACATGGTTGTCATGGCCGTGGAATGTGCATCTTTGTAATGTTCAGGATTTTACTGATTTGAGCATGTTTCGGTCTATTCTGTTTTAGACTAGCAGGTATCATGGTGGTGAAGGTTCATGTCTTGCAGTCTAAGGTCCTTGGTTTGGATCCTTCTGTAGTGGTCTTGGTTGACGTGCTCATTCTGAATTGATAGAGTAAAAATTAATAAGTTTCTTAAATGGGTAAATCGCTACAAAGCTCTTTATGTAACACCATAAGTCCTATAGAACAATGGTGTTAGATCAATAGAAGTTAGTAAAAATAGCTAGATCACATTTGAATAAGGTTATATTTATCTGCTGTTAGGGCTTGTGGAGGAATAATGAGGCTTATTTAAGTGTTGATATGAAAAGCAATAAAATTATGAGTGTTTACTTTTTTTTAAACCACTGAACATTTTCTGTATAATTCATACACAATGTGGGGCTGCATTTAGTGTACTGGTGGTTCTCTCGATCCCGAATTACTCCAGTAATAATACCCTGCTGCACACATAAGCTGATCTCTGTTAAATTCCTGGTCTAAAATTGTAAGTCACTTGCAACAAGGCTTTAAATCAAATAACAACTTGTATCAACTATATTACAGCCGATCTATTATTAAAATGTATACATTATGTTTCTTCTATTGTTGTTTTTGCCGCAGTTTAAGGAACTTCTGTTATTAATGAAGAGGCTGTTCGAAAGAGATCACAAAATTTGGCACTGTGTTGGGTGGCTCCATGCATATGGGCAATGACTTATTACTGCAATTTATATAATTTTCATAAATAAGTAAAATAAATGCTTTTATTTTAGCACTCCACTTGCAATTTGAAGTTTATACAGTCCACTTTGTTCTGTTAAAACTGGCAATGGAGGCCGCAGTGAATAATTACTATTATCTGACAAGAGCCGGGGATATATGCAAATTACCCAAGTTGACAAGAGTAATGCAAGGTAACTGCTATTTTAGCAAAGAATATATCATTTCCCATAAAACAAACATTTACATAGAGTCCTAGTTGGAATTTCATAGCCCTATTTCTTCTGCACGGCAAATGATTTCATAATTTAGACTATAGATACAACTTTTTCGCAACAAAGCAATTTATTTACACTTTAACTAATGCCTGTTAATTAATTTTAATGTATGATAAGTACTTTTTGTAACTTCTAGTGTATTTATGACATATTACAGAACACATTCTGTATTTTGTATTCGAGTATTTAAAGAATTATATGGCACAATACTGTAATACACTTCAACAGATGCATCTAACTAAATTTACAGTTGTCACACATTTTAAATAAACTGTTCTTGTTAAACTAAGTAAAGCCCCTTGACCCAGAGGACAGTTACATGCTTTCAGTCATGAATGCAGGTGAATATTTCAGAAGAACTGGTGCCTCACCTACACTTTGCTTTTGGATGTGGGTTTGAATTCAGCTTACATGGAGTTTGCATTGTTCTCCCAGTGTTTGGATGTCCCAGGCACTTTGTTTTCATCCCACCATCCAAAGATTTTTTTTCAGACGGGGAATCTGCAGTAAATTACCCTCTGTGTGTTTGTGTGTGTGTGTGTGTGTGTGTGTGTGTGTGACACTGTACACACTCTCTGCTGTACAAAGGAGTGAGCAACTGTCAGGAGTTTTGTGTAGTGTATCTAGCTCTATAAGTCACTTTGGACAAAGGTAACAGCTAAATAATAATCATTGTATGCAAGGGTGAACGGGGGTTAAAAGTGCAGCTCTGTAACTTGAAGGCTGCCTGTGTGAGTCCTGGAATGGCACTGTTGTTGTACCCTTGAGAGAAGGTATTTAATTTGAATTACTGTTGTAAATTAGCGAAAACTGCATGTTTCTATTAGATGACAGCAATAAACTTGCAAATAAATCATGTGCTGTTTAGTCTACTGTCCAACCTCTTTACCGGCAGTAGAAATATCTTAAGTCATATTCTTATTAACAGTAGGCCCTCACTTGATCAAAACATTCTTGTGCTTTTCATGTTTGTCTAAAACAATTTCAAGTAGTCATTCATCATTGCATATAAGTCTCAAGATGTATGGGCTGCGGTTACAGTTTTATGCTGAAATGGAACAATAAATAAAATCACGTTCGCAAACGCAACCACATCTTTTGCACGACTACAGCCATGTTAAAGCCATCCGGGACTCTCCACAGAGACTTGCTTGTGAAACGGCACCTTGGCGTGTAATGACCAGATGGACGTCCCTGTCGTTTCTGACAAATTCTGACAGGCATGGTCCATTTCTCCACCCCTCGTGAAATGACTGATATTTTCATGTGTCAAGAGACTGAGCTAGGAAGAGGGGGGATGACTAACAGATACAACTGTAGACGTTTTGTGTTTACATTTCACCACTGTGCCTAAATTTATCTGGCAGAGAGAAGCTATTACTAAGCGGGATGAACTGATTTGTCATGGCTGCTGCTTGAAACCGGTATTTGAGAAGCAAAAAGGACAGGCCTTCGGGTTAGGATTCCGCATGGTCTGAATGTCAGCCATCTTTTCGCTGCAATCACATGCTTTCTGAACAGATTCTTACTTCTAGCCCTGGCTACAGTTATTCCTCTCCTGAGCATGGCAGGCAATGCTGCTTGCATTTAAAAGTAATCCATGCCAACACAAGCTCAGACCTGCCCACGTATTACAGGTCATCTATCATCGGTTTCAGGCATCTCTCCCTTGAGTCAATGATCTCTGATGGGGAATCAAGGATTTGAGTACAACGTCTAAAGGAGTAATTACGTCGTGATGCTTCAACTGAGGAAGAGGGAGCACATGTTAAAATGAGAGAGGACAAGTTGGGCGAAGAGGGAAGTTGCTGAAAACAAGCATGGTCGGATACACCGCGAGGCTGCCATTCTGATAGCAGTGAAATCAGGACAAATTCATTGTATTTCCACAACGCCCGACCCACTAGTCATTGCCGGTCTCCCTGACCCCTCCCCCACCAGCTTCTGGAAGAGCCATCAGCATCCGAGTGGGTCGGTACTTGTCCAAGAGATCCACCCTGGCAATGCACCACAACTATCGCCCTCCATATCTGTTTGCTACAGCAAATCTTCCTGCCAGTAGCCCTCCTCCCCTCATTGGTATGCCACTTTAGTCTGAACGGAGCAGGGGAGGGATAGCGAATCTTTGGATGCCCATCATAGTCTCTCTCTTTCTGCTTTTCCATTCACCACCCCCTCATCCACTATGCAACACATTTGCCTCCTGTGCACTTCCTGCATATTTGAGGCAACAGGACCTCTGTGCTGTTACAGAAAAATGAGCCACCTGGACACAGAGTGCTAGAAGGGGGTGCCGGGGTGTTATTAGTAGGGAACAAATGTTTATCAGGTGAGTCCCTGCCAGCAATCTTCAAACACAAGACCAGAAGTGCCTTATTTAATTTTTTCAAATTCATTTTTAGCTACATTTAATGCAACATTAATGTAAATTAAAAAAAAAAAACATCCTCCCCTTCAATGCAGAATGTGGACTGACTGATCTCATAAGCATGTGCACATTTGTAATCAGGTTATTGACCCCCAGCAATCAGCAACACCTGCCACGAGGTTTAAAAGTTGTAGAAAAGAGTTGAATTACTACAGCCCCACCTTCCTATTTTGTTTTACTGCCAGCTGTTGTCTGTGTGTGTAAATAACAGGTTGCACCTGCTCTGCACCCAGCAGATGATTTAGAAAATGTGAAGAAAACGCGGTTAAAAATAAATAAAGTGGAAAGTGTTTGCATTCTCGAAAATGAATGATACAAGGAGCCCTTTTATTGTGTGTAACGGGAAACTGACAAAAATAGGTAATGGAGTTTGCTTAATTTGCTCGTAACCATAGCTTTATCATGAAACCATCAGTAATTCCGGTGACGTGTCTTCTGGTTTAGTCACTGTACAGTGGGGGTACAACAACATCACAGCCACTAGAGGTTGGGCTTGGGCTTGAGGCTCGTGGCCTGTCAAAGCTGCTCTCCTAATTGGCCTGTGAGGGGATTGTTCAGAGGGGTCTGACACAAGCTCTCCCTGCGCTTTAATTAGTCTGCCGGTTGAAGCAAAACGCCACTTAAGTTGCGACCCCCTTCATAGGCCCTGGGTCCTAATTAGTAATGAGCAAAAGCAGTGATTTACATATTTTCTGTACTTTGCCTCAAGCTTTAGAACAGGGTATTTATTGGTGATGACAAAATATGGTTTTGGCAAACGAATGAGGGAAAGCGGGCAAATCCAGGTTTTTTTTTGGTCTGCAGCGGACAGAATTTATTTCGCCGAAAGACTCTGTTGTTCTCCAAATACATAACTAGGTATAGGAGGGTTATTTTGAGGAACTAGACCTAATGTAATCTTTCAAAGTCTGGTCTGTTGAGATGAAGCTGCTTTTTGTTTCTGATGAAAACAGACTCCATTCATGGAGAGAGAGATTAGGGAATGTGGACCGATTCCTGAGAAATGTTGCCTGTGTCCTGAAGGCTGTAGCAAAGAGACTAACTTTAGGTGCTTGGTAAGAAAGAGTTGTATACAGGTCTAGTGTAATGTCACAGTACCTATGTGCATAGGGGACAAACTGCACAGAATAGCAAAAGCAAAGTATCTCACACATACCCTACGTCTCTGGAAGCTGCTGGAGGAGAGCTGGCAAGATGTGGTGCTTCATTTCTTAATCAAACTTGTTAACCAATTGCGACGTGAACAAAAAGTGGTTTTTGACTAGTGCACTCAAAATTTTGACTTGGACAGTTGCAAGTGAATAGCCTCTGTAAATACTTATGTAGTGAATACTTATACACATACTATAGGTCACCCTGGCTCGCTCACTAACATCTAGCATGGAAGGCAGGAGAACAGGCTGTGTGATTTGTTTAATCCACATAACTAGACTTTCCACAAATTTAAGATCAAATGCTGAGGAATTTTGTAGGTTCTTTGTACTCAGATTTGCTGAAAGCGGGTGGTATCTTGCCCTTGGGCTACCCCATTCAAGAGGGTACCTCACAGCACGGTGTTTAGGGACACAGAAGAGTAACCTGATGGTTATCAATTTAGGTTCCAGAAAGGTCCCTGCTGTACCTCCCTAAAGCAAGGTGCTTTTCTTGAATTGACCCTGTTCTATCCAGTTCTATCAAAGGGTAAAATTATAATTTGCTTTGGATAGTGCCATCCATGCAAAAGGATGATATTAAGAGCCCAGCATGAACAGGAGCAACTTTCAAATGCATATCAACAGAGCTTCCGTTTTTCAAAGGGATTCCAAGGACAGGTTACAAGAGCGACACTTCATATGTTGTAACTGGATTCCTAAATTTTAGGAGTGGTTGCTGATCCATATATTGGAATATTCATGACTTGCACATAGATCTGCTGCACCCTATTGCTTGAGTGTCATTTGATGAATTTGAAAGCTCTTAAGGTACAGTTGACCGCGCTCTTGTGAAAAAGCATTTCCATTTCTCAAGATACTGGAAAGCTACTTCACCTGCTTTTGGCCTTTGACACCTGAACACCAGGACGATATATTTCTCATAAAGAAATGTATTTTAAATAACAGAAGTGTGAGTAGCAATCAGGTTTTTGCTGGTATAAATACCCAGATGAGGGCTGCAGAACTTACACAAATTCAAGTAATATATTCCAGTTGCTGATAGAGGAAAATAAAATGGAAGACAGAGAAATTGCCATTTTCATTCATGTTGATCCCACACAAAGAGAGGGACGTAAACATTTTTTGAGGCTCCCAGTGTGTTTCTATGAGAAAATTATGGTGTGACAGTTTTTTACAGAGTGCTTCATATGTTTTCACGCCATAGCTTTCTTATTAAAAACACATTGGCCAAATCAACCTGCAGGAGGATATATTTCTTCTTGCCCTGCACAGCCATCGCAAATGTCATAGACTAATAAGCTTTGAGGAAAAAGACATCTGAATGGCAGATGAGTGGAGTTGTTCTTGAAAAACAGCCTTTTCAGTGATAATTGGACCCTGGAACAATATAACACAAACATTTGTAATGGTTTTCCTTCTGTGGGTGCATTTTACCCTTAAATTCTTTCCCTCTCTTCATATAGGTTGCTTGAAGACATCTTGCTTTAGGTGTGATTTCATAGTATTTTTGACTTTCTGGAAGGAAAAATCCACCAACATATGTTTGTGTTGGTTCTGTGTTTTTGTCACTAAACCGAATCATACTGAATCAAAACATTTCATTCATTCAGCTCCTTTTCTTTAAAGTGACTTGTAGTTTTAAGCAACTTAGCCATTTATACAGCAGGGTAATTTGTACTGAGGCAATTTAGGGTAAGTACTTTACTCAAGGGTATTACTGCCAGAAGTGGGACTTGTACTTGCAACCTCCGTGTCCAGAGAAAGTAGCTATACCCCCTACATTATCTGCTTCTCTTCATAGCTTGTAACTAACAGAAAACGTGGTTGTCAGGTGACAACAGAATAATTATGTCAGAAAACAGCACTGATTGCGGTGGTGGAACCAGAACAGCTTGACCTGGTATCGAACTCATGTCCTCAATAGCCGTAACCCACAGAAGTCCCCGGCAGGAGGGAGAATTAGCATACTGAGCAAAAGACCCACCTACCAATCCAAAGGAAGTGGAGGAACTTTTGCCCTGGCTCCAGGGGGTAGCACACTGTTACACAGCCTCACTGAACTTGGCTTCAGTGGTGTACATCTCTGCAGGAGCTGCACGTACAAGCGCCGTGTATATTACTGAATGTAAAAGAGAGCAAGTGGAGCTCAAAGCCAGAGCTTTTTTAACTGCAGGCTGGGCTTCTGCACAGATTCCTCAGGGGGGTAGCAAGAGTGTCATCTTCTCCACGGCCTCCACGATATCGAGGCCAGCCGTCTCGTCCTCATTTGTCGACCTGCTTGAAGGAGGAGTGGTGAGTGTGCTGCTGCTGCCGCCTCTCACACATCATTCCTTCGGTCCCCACAACATTCTGCCATTTCTAGCCAATTGGGGGAGCTGTCTGGTTCTTTCATCGCAGTTCTTGTGCAGGGCAAAACCTTTGACTGTGCACCCGGGAGAAACTAGTTCATTGTAGACAAGAGGCACCCCAAAAGCCTGTTTGCTTGTACATAAACCATGTTTTCTTCCTGTGATTCGGAGGTGCAACTTACAGAAGATCATCAATTACAGTAGGAAAGCCTCTGGCCAAAAGGGGGTTGAAATTGGACTCTGACCACTGATAAGTGGAGCAACACTTGATTTCTGTGTTCCACTTCGCCAAACTTTCTATCGTGGAGTGTGGTTGGGGTTGTAATTTCATCTCAGCATACGTCTATCTCAGTCCTGAGGGGCTGCCCACGTTCAAATATAACCTACATCCCCCATATGGTAACATCTCCTGCCCATCCGATATCCGATAGCTTGTGTGCCCGGCACCCTTAGTTTGCAGGCAACCATGTCCTGTTAGCTGACCCCCCCCCCAGCTACCCTCCCAAACACACTTCACTGGCCATATAATAGCAAGACTGTATAATAAATAATTCACAGCCTCAGTCTGTTGTCCACAGTACGACTAGAGACAAAATCAGTGGGATATGAAGGTAAACTCTCGTGCAGGAGGCACTAAGGCATCTGTCGCTATTACACAACTGCATCTGTTTCGATTTTTTTCTCTCTCTGTGTGTGCGACTCCATTAAAAAGAAAAATGTGATGCATGTTCTTGTAGACTTTCCAAGACATAAAATGTTTTTGTTAATTTAGAGAAAACAGAAATATTATCAGAAACTTAATTACTTGAAATTATTATCTTTCATTGTATCAGCAATTTTTGTGGTTTTATGGTGCTGAAGAGTTCATTAACATGGTGTTGTTTTTGTGATTTAAAAAAATTAAAACAATAAACAAATGGTGCTTATTGCACCATAAACTACTCTGTGATGTTAAAATATACCAAATCTTTTGGTTATTTAATGTTGTTATTCTGGTGGTCTAATCCCAGTACAGATTTTATTAGTACTCAAAGCAGGGTCAGAATACAAAATAAATGTATTGCAAGGACATAAGGGAGTTCAAAACAGCCTTGTTTTAAAACCACAATTACTCAAGTGTTTGTGAGATGTAAACTGGTTGACCAGTAGTTCTTACGCTGATATTTTTCTCATGTTTTGTAACTAAAATACAAACCACTATGTTTTATGCTACATTCACCATCATAGCTGACCTACAGTGATGCTGTAGAACGTTGTCATTGAGCACATTTATACCAGTGGAGTGTTGTATTTTCTGGAAACTGTTGTGAATTTCATAGCGGTCTAACAAATGGGATGCAGCATGTCCAGTAGATTTGAGGTGAAAGATGTTACGTACTGTAGGCTATTTTTCATTGGCATACAGGGCCTCTTAAAAGCAAGCCAGATCTGAGGAACATAACCCAGCAACTGAGAATGAACAAGTTGCTTCTTGTTATGTCCCAAAGTGCCATGGACTGTGCCTGATGGCAAGAATAAGGCAGCGAGACAGACGGAGAGAATAAGAATGGAAACAGTGAGGGAGCAAGAGAGAGAATGTGAGCGAAAGGGTTACACATTGTACTTAAATCCTTGTAACTAAATGTTTCCAACACACACACACACATCTGATGTTGTGCTTTACCTGCGGTGAATCTCCAGGTCTTGATGAAACTCCCTATGCACAGCTACTTGAATAGAAGACCTCCTATGGTCTGCAGAAGGAGATGGCTCATGCAAAGTTTGCAATCGCGGCTTCACATCCATATCAGGCCTGTTTTCACGTGGGATTTTGCATGAGGACGTGAGACGAACTGGAGGTTGTGAAGCAGTTTGAAGGTGTGCAGTAACTAGGCCAAAGCAAAGTGGCCCAGATTTGCTTGAATTGTGGCCCACTTTGATATGGTTGTTCAAATCGGGCCAAGCGTCCCTGATCCTCTGAGCTTAGGGTTCACACACCCAGCTGGTCATTTTTCCATCATCTTCAGCCCTACATTTTGCATGCTGATTGTCCACCTTGGAGCTACTGTTGTTTCCCCAGAAACTCCTTTAAAAATAACCAACCTCACACCCAAATGCTTCACATCTTTTTGTCTGTCCACAGGCCCTACTTCAGTAGCTAAAGGTGAGAGAAGGGGGACAAGTGAGTACAAAACCCTTCCAACACTGAAAAGCTCTTGGTAACTAACTATTTCATGGGTTGGAGTTTTTGAGAAAGCTTCACATGCAACAAGAATATTTTAATTTGATGACAGCAGGAGAACTTGTGTTTAGCTAGGAGGAAAGACCCTCAACCCTGCAGGAGACAAGAGTGCAGTGGGAGGGAAGGGCGCAGTACAATTGAATAAATCACAGATTTGCAATTCAGTTTGGATTAAGGCACCCTAAAAGAATACATTGGCAATATGAACAACATAACAGCAACAAGGATAAACTCTTACTGAGCCCCTGAAGCAAACTCCTGGATCAGGAAGCTGCATAACTTCTAACATTCACATATATACCTTTAAAAGAATCTTATTGAAGAGAATGTGTGTATAATGATCACAACCATGATTTTGATGAGAAGATAATTGTAACTGTCGTCTTGCTTATGGTGTTCTTTTTCTGGTATCGTCTAGTATTCATAACGGTACCCCTATGAGTAAGTGTGAGCACTGGATCTAAATAGTTGTGTGGCAACTTAAATAATAAAGTTAGTTATGTGAGTGACAGTACAATAGGAGAATACCTGTCCCTGCAGTTTGGAATACTGGCTTGGGAGCCCCTACTGGAGGAATGCAGTTCCTTGGGCTGAAAGAGTATTATCCTCTTTCCTCATTCCTGTCTGTTACCATGGTGTTGCTTTGATGATGATTGTAGCCAGGGTGCTGCTTATATGATTATTACAACTGAGATGTTGCCTATATGGTGTTGCTAAGATTATGAGCGTGTCCATGCTCATCCTTAGATGATGACTTTAGCTATGAGTTTGCTTAAAAGATGACAGTCTGTTATTGCATAAATGATGATGCTTATATAATGATGGTTACTGTGGCTTCTGGGTGGGACTTTGCTAGAAGATGTACTTCTATAGTCAGGCATGAATGCTTCCCTTCCTCTGTCCAGGCTCTAGCCTTATTTCTAACCCCATGCTTCCTCTTGTGAGGTCTGCTCCACCCTAGCTGTCCAGATCCTGCTCAGTAGGGCAGACCTCCCCAGTGTGCGGCCAGCCTGAATTAAACTCTCCGTCGGGCTCCATTTATGTGGACCATTTAATTAGATCAGCACTCTAGCGGGTCAAAAGGCACATGGGAGAGGAAGGAAAAAATCCAACCCGAGAGACAGATAGGGGGAGGGATAGGGGAAATACCCGATTTTATCTGGATCATGCGTTCGCCTAATCTGTGGCCTCTACCATCTGATGCTTCGTGAGCATCGATTCAGAGTCTAAAAAGCACAAATATCCAAACATATATACGGTACTAGTAAAAGTTTGAGTGCACCTGGGCAACACTTGTATGGGATAATCTGAACAGAAAGCAAAGCGATGCATATTTTACAGTGGTACTGCACACAGTCGCAGACACTTGCACAACCTTGCGGGTATTATTGTGTAGTATGATGTCATTTCAACAAAGACCTGTTTAACTTGTGCAGGTATCCGCTGATAAAGCCTTGCCTGGCAGTAATGTCATCTCTGTGTTTGACCTCAGCTTTCATCTATAATTCTTTGTTTCATCTTTTTAAAAAGGAAAGGTAATTGTTTGAAAATAATTTATAAGAGTCTTAAAGAGCATAAACAAAACCTGCCTTAGTTTACAACACAATTTGCAGCCTAAACACCTCTGGTGTTACTGTTTCAAAATAACTTCGCTTGCAGAAAAGCTACCTTGAAAAGGTTAAGAAAAAAAAATCAAAAAAATATCTGAACAGAGGAACCTGCAGATCTGCAGGATGTGCTCCATTTTGTTAATAATGCGGTTCCTTTTAGCTTGTCGTCTTTATTTGAAACCGCTTGTACATTTAAATAAGTAAATAGAAACTTGCACTGACGGTCGCAGCTCAGTGATGTAAGTAAATTATTTTTTGTATATGAACTGGTCCTGCAGGAGGTTTGAGTAAAAAGAGAAATCTCAAACTAAACACAAGTAGTATCAGTGCTTAAACCAACTAATAAGGCTGAACAAAGTAGTCCGTCTCATTTGAAACATTTCCTACTTTTTCGAATATGCAGCGATGCGTCTGGTGAGAATTAGAGGAAAACAAATCCCTTCTTTCAAAATTGCTTTTACAATTTATGCTTGAACTAAAAAAAATGATTCTGGAGGTTCCTTTTTGGTCTATCACACAGTAGAAATGTTAACTGACACTAGACATATTACGTTATTGATGCATTTGTGGATAGCTTGCAAAGCCAGCGTTACTTCAGAGTTCCTCTAGACAAGTAAATGGAAAACCACCAGACTGTCTGTGCTAAAATGTAGTAAATCCTGCAAATTTTAAGTAAGCCTTCTGTTAAGGACATGTGCATTTCAACAAAAGACTTCCATGGTCCCTACTGCTGTATGCTCCAATAATAATAATAATAATGATAATAATTAATAATAATAAATCTGCTAAGTCTGCTGTGGATTGGGTGTTCTGGGGATCGCGCAGTGATTCTGGGACAGGCTTTGGACCAGCGTAACCCTGACCAGGACTAAGTGGTTAATGACGATGGATGAATGAATAGAGTGATGACTATATGTGATCTCCATGCAGGTACTGGAAAGGCAGCTATTTATTTTGTTCATGAGATGTTCTTTCCCCTCTTCATATGTCATTGTTGACGGAATGAAGAAAGGGGAAAATCACATTTTTTCCCCCTCAGAAGTTATCCATTCTATGAATAATGCTTATGTTATTATTATGCCAGAGTTAACTGCCATTTTTAATCTAAACTAGGACACTGCGGCAATTGCTCAGAGTGCAGCCGGAGTATAAGCTGTGTAATTGTTTCCCAGTTATTACTGGCAGCACTGGAGTGGGCCATCATAACTGGGCCTGACTATGAAACGTGTCGGGTGACTCAAAATGAAGGCAAACGGCTATCAGATGAAAAGAATTGGCATCCAAGGAGCCACCCCTTGACGTTGACTCTTCCCACTACAGACACATGGTGGACAGTGTCTGGGAACCAACTGGAAATGACTAAACTGACAGAAAATGAGAAGAGAGAGTGGAAAAACTCAACCATTGCAGTCAGTAGGAGAGGTGTGGTGCGCATTCGACGGTGGCTTGAACCTCAGTGGCTTCCTTTGTTGTTCTCTGCTTCCCCGCAGTTTATCTAAGTGCTTTGCTTGTGTGTACATGCTGAGTCAAGGCAGGAGGGTGAAGGTAGTCATTACATGATTGGTGCCACTGGATAAATACTATGGAGACAGAAAGAAAAAACTTTTTTGCAATTTTTCCTTAACATGTGAAATGAGCTCAGCAGTATATCACATTGTACTTTTCGTATTATTATTTCTCAGTTTAGCAAATACTTTTATCAAACAATGTTTATGAAAAGGTATTTGAAAGCAAATACTCAAGGATATGATTCTTTGTAGGACTCAAAAGTTTCAGGTTTTGAGTCTGTTCTTAACCATTAAACATCCTGCTGCAATTGCTGCAGTTGGTAAAAAAATCCAGCAGTCTGTCTTCATGCTCCTGTTCTACCAGTAAACTAACCTATACATGCGACTTTGTTTCATCAAGTGCACATGAGTTTATTCCGCTGCCATTTTTAAAAGTCCAGCCTAGCACTACACACATTAAAAAGAGAAACTTCTGAGTGAGCTTCCTTAGTTCCTGTTACAGCTGTGACTCTGGAAGAAAAAGTTTTGCAATTTATATTTTACACTTCACACTTTGGTGTGATATGCCACAAGCAACATGGCAACACTTCACATTGTTCATCTTCATTGAATTTATTTAAAAAAAAAAAAACTACAACATGATGTTTTCCTCCTATAAATCCATAGTCAGCGTTCGGGACTTACACAAAACTAGACACGTAAGATATATACGACTTTCCTGCCTTCTTTTTCCTTATGGTGACTGCTTTACAGCATTGGAATTTTTAGCTGTTTTAAACGTAATAAAGGAACTGATGAACGCATCGAATGATGTTCCGTGCGCTTAGGTAAGTTCTAATTAGACCATCAATCTATATAGGTTTGACATTTTAAATAGTTATTTTGAATTGATTAATAAATTACAATCCTTCCTCCGCCTAATTAAAACTTTGCTGAATATATTAAAACGCTCCTCACATATCAAGTTGTTATTTAGCAAGAAACCGAGCAAAACAAAGATTTTAATCAATGCTCACCTAATGTAAATTGCGTGTTTTGATAACATTAGTACCGCTTTTCTTAATATAAGCTTTCTGCTGTTCTCCACAGGTTTGACTGTTGACAGTGGATGTTTACTAAACGCCACTTGGGATAGGACAGGAAGACTGAGGAGAGGCCATGACTATAATCTGCGGCATCCAAAACTCTAGACCAACCCAGAAGACCTAAAATGGGACTGTTCAAATCACCATGCTGCACACTAGCCTGTGATCAACTTTGAGAACCCCTTTTTTTGTTGAAAGTGTCCCATTGTTCGTATCTGCTGGCTTTTTCCTCTACCCACCAACCCCTCCTGTTTTACCCGTTTACTCAAGACCTCTCTTGTTTGCAGTTTTTTCTTCATTATGGCCAGCTGGCTCTTCACTTCCTCCTCTCCCTCTGCCAGCCTTTCCTTCCTGTTTGTCCTCCTTATACCATCACTCCTGCTCCTAAATCTACCCGCTCCAGCCCAAGCTGATTGCTGGCTCATTGAGGGGGACAAGGGCTATGTATGGCTGGCCATCTGCAGCCAAAACCAGCCTCCCTATGAGACTATCCCCCAGCACATCAACAACACGGTCCACGACCTGCGACTCAATGAGAACAAGCTGAAGGCCATCTTCTTCACTTCACTGAGCCGCTTTACAAACCTGACAGACCTGAATCTCACTAAGAATGAGATCTCCTACATTGAGGATGGGGCTTTTGCTGGGCAAGCCAACCTGCAGGTACTGCAGCTTGGCTACAATAAGCTGACAAACCTGACAGAGGGTATGCTCAGAGGCCTGGGGCGAATGCAGTGTCTCTTTGTGCAGCACAACCTCATAGAGGTTGTTGCCTACAATGCTTTCTGGGAATGCCCCAGCCTTAGCAGCTTAGACCTCTCCTCCAACAGACTGGCTCGACTGGACCCTTCCACCTTTGCCAGTCTCACTAGGCTCATGGTATGTGAACTAGCTGGGAATCCTTTCCATTGTGGATGCGAACTCTACAGTTTCCTTACCTGGCTGGAGGCCTTCAACAATGTAACCCACACTTATGACAGGCTGCAGTGCGAGACTCCTCGGGAGTTCTTTGGCTTTCCACTGCTCAGCCCAGTTGCCGGGCATGGGCGTAATGCTCGAGCTATACTGTCCTCTATGTGCCGGGATGGAATGATAATCCCTGGCATCACCTCTCTACCACCTGACTCAGATGGTTCAGGCCTGGGTCCAGATATATCAGATCGTGTTGGACTTTACCACCAACCCACCACCTCATCTACCACAGACCCCACTTACAATCCCACTATCAAACTTCAAGATATCTCCTTATCATCTGCCTCATTACTGGTACAGATCCCCAGGCCATACAGCAAGATGTACATCCTTGTGCAGTACAACCACACATACGTGTCTGATGTCATGAACCTCAAGAACAAAAAGGAAATTGTCACCCTAAATAACCTTAAGGCACATACTAACTACACATTCTGTGTTGCGTCCATCCGTAATTCCCAACGCTACAACCACACCTGCCTCCAATTCACCACACACGTGCAGAATTCTGATGACATACACCCCAACTCCTCCACCACTACTCACTACATCATGACTATTCTAGGCTGTCTGTTTGGAATGCTCATCGTTTTGGGACTGGTATACTACTGCCTACGCAAGCGACGCATGCAAGAAGAAAAGCAGAAGTCCATAAGTGTCAAGAAAACAATCCTAGAGATGCGCTATGGCCCAGAGGCTGCAGCAGCTGCTGCCAACGATCCATCAGTGGTCCACAAACTTCATGAGCAAGCACACCATCAGCACCACCACAGCAAGCTTCCTCCTTCCTCATCTACCAGCTCTGGGATGCTGCAAGGCTCAGCCAACACCAGCTCCTCCCGACTCTCTTCCATCCCTCAGGTGGAGAAGATGGCTACAGCCTTCTCTGAAGCCATGGCAGCCAACAAGGGGAACTATATGGATGTGAGGACCTGTGGAACAGTGGAGGAAAGAGTTAGAGATGGAGGAGTATCAGGTGTTGGGGGTGAGAACCTGCGAGAGGAGAATGGGACAGACATGGGTGAGGACTCTGATGATGATGGTCGGGGCTCTGCATCAGAGATTTCAACTATTGCTAAGGAGGTGGACAAGGTCAACCAAATCATCAACAACTGCATTGATGCACTGAAGCTGGATTCTGCAGCTGCTCCTACTACTACAAGCGATAACCTCACCTCTCAGCCCCCCAGTTGTATTTCCTCAGCCAGGGGACTTATTCCACTTGCCTCGGGGATCACAGAGGCTTGCCAGATTCTTGCGTCTCCCAAAATTCCACCACCACCTCCCCTACCCCTTGTCCTTCCACTGTCTGAACGACCAGGAATCAGTGGCGGGGGTTTCCTCTCCCCACCTTACCGAGACCCTCCACCAGCTACGGCTGCCCGACCAATTCAGAGACAGATGAGTGCGGATGCGGCCATGGTGATGATAGGCCCTGTCAAGAACCGCTGCAATGCCTCCTCCAACATGTCTGTCAAAAACACTCGCGTCTTCAGCTTGGATGTTCCAGAGCCCCACAGTCCAGACGCCTGCAAGTACCCAGACAAGAACAGCCCCATTGGGTGTGGGGAGCCCCTGGACAGACTACCCCTAGTAGGGAACCAAGGAAGTACTAGCAGTGGTGGTGGGGGTGGTGGCAGCAGCGGGGGCAGCAGTGGAGGCAATACAGGGGGTGGGGGAGCAAACACCGGGGGCCAGCACCACCTAGAGGTGCAGCCAGATTACCACTGCTCAGAACACCGGCACTCCTTCCCAGCCCTCTACTATGAGGGTGCAGTTGACTCTCCCACCCAGAAAGCCTCCTTCCTCAAGCCCCTCTCACGCAACAAGAGAGACACTACTTACTCCCAGCTCTCCCCCCACCATCACAATTACTCGGGCTACTCTTCGAGCCCTGAGTATTCCACAGAAAACTCGCTCAGGATCTGGGAGCGCTTTCGCCCTTATAAGAAGAACCCTCGTGAGGAGGCTTCCTATATCGCTGCTGGCCACGCCCTCCGGAAGAAGGTACAGTTTGCCAAGGATGAAGATCTGCATGACATTCTCGACTACTGGAAGGGCGTCTCAGCGCAGCAGAAGCTGTGAGGGGTGGGGGCACAGTGGGAGGGAAATTCTGTAGAGAGCAGAGCAGACTCCTCCATTGCCTGACATTTTGATCCTTGACAGAGCCTTATTATCCACCTTAGGAAAGCGGTAAGAAATGATGGACCCTGTGTTGACAAAGCAAGAATTTCTTAGTCTCTGTTAGGTGTAATTCAATGAATAGCTGAAACTGCATAGATCAAATACCAGAAGTCTTGAAAGCAGGCAACACTGAATGCCAAAATCCTGGATCACCTACAGCATTGTATATTGCATTTAGTTTTTTCTGTATCGATAGGAGGTATTTTTATTTACAAAATGTGAAATTAACTCTTATACTTAGTGCTTGAGTCAATACCCTGGGGAACATAGTTACACAGTTCTCATCAAACTAATTGTTCATTGATTCAGTTTCAGAATTTAAGTATTCGGAATTCAGAATTTAAGTTGCCACCAAACCAGAACTGTGACAGGTCTAAGTATAAGTTTATCAACGTGCACGTTTCCGTCTGAATACGTGCAGGTGTGATACGTGGCATGCAGAGTGTCACATTCATTTGCAGACCAGCCAAGTGTATCTCCTCCTTTGTAGTTGTCACGATGTCAGGAGTCAGGGGGATTTGTAAACTAAGCAGTTGTGGAAAGCAGACACTCTTTCAGGCCATGGTGCAATTTGCATTTCAATAGCATCCATAACTGGAATGCACCTTGGGCTCTTCCGCACTAAACTGTAGTATTCTGATTTTTTCAAGCACAGAGAAATGAATTTGTGTTCTAACACAGAAGAGCAGAATATAGAAGTGATAGAAATGTGTTCCAGCACTGGGTGCTGCACTATAAATATTAAGTGCACCTGAAATATAAATGAATCAAGGAATCTTCATGCCAGTGTTAGTAAAGTACTTCAAATCTACTTGTTAACTACAGAATATAAACAAACAATTCAACTGCATGGTTCATGGTACTTGCTTAAAAAAAACTACTTAAAGAAAGATGCCACTTACAGAAACATTTCTTGAAATAGTGATTGAATTTCATATATTATACCATGGTCACTGAGCACATGAGGATGGACAAAAATGTCTCCCTCCCAATGAATACTCGCTCTCCCATCCAGAAAGGGAATTATCACATTCTGAGCACTTTGCCATTTTGGCAGAATAACTGATGAAGTTCTTTTTTTTTTCTTTAAAGGTAGCTACACAGATGAACATACCAACCCTTTGAAGTGCTGTTAGTTGTTTTAAGATATAAATTGTTAATTTCCCTTGTAAACCTTTGCAGACCCTCACCTCTACAAGACTACCCCGCCTTCATCTCTCACCCATCACTCATGCCCTTGTAAATTTCAGCATGCTCCATAACCTGTTATGGATTGAATTGTCGTGCAATAGGAGTCTGATCTGTTCCAAGTGTTGGGTGTGCATCAGGGCTCTCTTGGTCCACTGTGATTTACTTTTCTCCTTTTTTCATTCTGATTCAGAAAGGGGATGCCAAACTTGGGTTAGGATTTAATGTCCTTGGAACAGATGGACACTTACAACACTGTCTAAACCTTAATGGGAGCCAAGGAGTGGAGAGAGGAGCAAGGTCTGGTACAACTAAAACAAGTTTTATAGCTCAACTGCAGATAAGAGTTTCTCCAATGTAAATAACAGACATTTGCATTTCACACCAGCGCCGAAGAATGTGAGATCAGTATCTCGCTGAAAGGCACATTAGCAAGGAACCATTTGTGGCATAACCTTCATCATAACCCTATAGCAGCTACCTGTATTATTTGAGCTCCTCCTAACTTAAGCTTTTCGTGTCCTATTTTTTTTTTAACTGTCAAACTCTATTTTTGAAAATGACCTAGCTTTGGCGACTAATATAAAACCGAGCAAAACCAAAAAAAGAGTTATATTTAATTAATTCATGCATCTCTTTTTTTTAGACCGTCACATCGTTCATGTCCAGTTTAATTAGGTTAATTCATTAGCAATTAGCCAAAAAGGTGTCGTGGGGTATCGGTGGGAATTACCAACACTCACACTGGTGACTTGAAGAAAAAAGAACTGTTTCCTTTGCAGTCATGTCATTACCCTGATTTTACCATAGGCCAGTATCACCTATCCTTTTTGGTGGTTGCCGATAGCAGGACTTAATGCAGGAAGAGTAAGAGTTCCCTGATTTTAAGGGAACTTTGGCAAAAAAATCATTCAACATTATCATGTTCTCTCAGATTTCCTGCTTTCCTTGAAAGCACAGCTACATATTCCAAGGGTATTTGTCCATTAATATTAAAATCAACAGCAGGGTTTTTTTTAAAATATAAGTGTATAGTGATCCATTGACGTTGTTCGAGGAAATACTTAGCTGCTTCAGCACAAGTGGACATCTCCAAGTAAGGCTTGGATGAAGGATGTATAGATATGTAGAAGATGAGGCCTCCAAGCGGCTTGCCTTACCTTGCTCCTTCACCACCAGTGAGCTGCAGCAGAGCAATGTACCCCCTCATAACCCTTCCCATCCTCCTTCACTCCTGCCGCCAACCCCATCAGTGTTCATTCAGCCTGCATGCACCCTGCTCTGTCTACAGCAGCCCAAAGATGAAAATGCTTCCACTTGGTGGCGGGTCCAAACAACAAACCATGTTCTTTGCAAGAAGATCATTCGGCAGGTCTAAGGAGCTCTCATTTTAAGTGTAACAAGGAAAGTACACAACCACAGTTGGGGTGTTACATGTAAAACAAATGACACTTTAAAGGAAAAGTTTATTTTGAGCCCTGTGAGGAGAGAATATTTTTGTTGCAAACACAATGGCTATTTAGAGCACAATGGTGTGCTTTTATTGTGGGATTGTTGTTTTTTTTTTCCAGCTGAATTACTTTAGAAAAACTACAAAGAAAAAAAAAAACAAACTATACTATGAAATGTCTTGTTTAGTTTTGTACTGATGCTGAAACTTTTCACTGTGGTGAAACACACTTCTCAGATGTAGCATAAACAAATGTAGTGTAATTTCATTAGATGCCCAGAATGACATCAGTGCCTAAGTCTTGTTACTCTAACACACTATTACCGACTCGCGAACTGGCAAATGCCGACCAACAAAAGAAGTCACACGTGGAATTCGGTTGACAGCTGACGCGCTCGCTTGGCATTGGGCGCATGCAAACTGAATGAACACTGTCTTCTTCTGGAGAGGTTCTTTGTATCTTCTCATCACAGACACTTCACCTTGAAGGAGCTGCTACTGGGGGCTAACTGTGACCAAACTCCAAAGAGATGGAAAGAGGCGCTAAATCAAGTCAGATAAATTTGTGGACACATATACAGAACGACAGACACATTTACATACACATACCTGGTCGCTTAAGAAAAGACTGAACTTCCTCTCTGCGTTTACAGAAATGATTGGTCTTTACAAGAGCCCCCCCATCAAAACAAGCTAATGTGATGACAAGGAGAAGAAATGGAACCAAACACTTGTGATCGTGAACACATGCCAATTATCACCATCTCGGTCACCATGTACTTATATTTATATACCGACGTTTTTAGATTTAACTGCAGCAGCCATTTTTTTAGGCATAGAGACTTATGATTGGATATAACTGACATTCAGAAAAAATTGGAGAAAAGAGTTTCTGTTTAGCTGTTTTTCTGTTGTTGGTTTTTGTACATCCCAGGGATGTCTGGATTAGGTTCATTAGTATTCTGCTGATTTTGTTGATGCATGCGTACCGGCAGTGGAGGAACAAGACTGTGAAATTCTTTCATTTGCTCTCCTGATCAGCATACTCAGTGTTTTGGGTTAAAGCTGCAACCTCTGAATTTTTGTTTCCAAAACCCAGCTGTGATCTCACGTTAAATATTTTGATGCTCTGCGAAAGAAGATTATTCTTGTTCTTGACTTTTCAGACACACATTATTGTCAATGCCTGGTGCTGTGAATGCAGATCATGGAGTACTGAGATAAACTGTCATAAGGGGGTTGTTCATGTTAGATGCTATGGAGAACCTCCCAGACAGAAGTGTTTCAGCATCCTGGACCTGTGCATTACTCTATTTGGTGCAATGCATTAAGAAAAAATAAAGACCCCTTTGAGCTGATAAACATTTTCATAATAAATGATCTTTCTTCATATCTGACAAAGTGGTTCTCCAGTCTAGATTCAAAGACAAGAGATTGAAAAGGAAGATGTTCTCCAATTCAAGTAGCCTTCAAATATACGTAGTCACTATACATTATTTTTTTGCTCATTTAACAGACACCTTTGTCCAAGGTAACTTACAGTGTTAGATTTTTCTGCTAAGCTACTTTAAAAGATTAAGCAATTTATACAGCTGGGTATTTATTTTTTGCAACAGATTACAGCCACGAAATAGAACGGCAAAATCCCTTGCCCTCCCTGTCCCCTATATATTCAGTGCATCAAACACTGAATGACTGATTCTGAGTTGCTTGTTGGGTCACACTTTTACTACTTAGAATAACAACTGGTTTGAGTCAATGCATTATGCATTGGCACCCTGCTTCAGCTTTAGAAGCAAGTGCTTCTTTTATGGTGGCAGGTGGAGCTATGCATTCTCTGGAGTAGAATTGAGACCAGCATTTTTTATTTTTTTCCCCCTCCTCGATTATCTGAAGAGCTGACACCGTGGCTTGTCTGCAGCGTTTTCTAATGCATTTGCGGATAACTCTTGAATCTATATTCCCTTCGTCATTGACGTCTCCATGTTTCACATTCTTAGGTAAGGTCCTTTCAGCTGTAAATTCTGAAAAGGCCAGCATGGTTAATGTACACGGGTATCTTTGAGAAGACCAATAGATTGACAGCTGGATTGATCGACTGATTCACGCTTGTGGCTTTTGACACCCCATTTCTTTGGCATGGCTTTCACATGCATTAAGCAAAGAGCAGGGTATATGCTACAGAGCAGTGACATTTAAAGCACTCTTTGCTGGTATTTTAATTCAACTAGTTCCTCCCAGCAGCCCCCAGGGCTTAGCAAGTGCACGAAACCCAGGTGAAGCAGGCAGCCCAGAGCGACAATTTTCAGCGACACACCTGTTCACATCTTTCACCTTTTTTTGTATCACAATCAAAGTAATATATATATCTTTTTTTTGCATTTATTCCCTGAAAAGATAACCCCAACAAACTGTGCCTACTGCTGTCAGTTAAAACAACACCAATACAGTAATCCCTTGGTATTTGAATCAGATTTGTTGCTAAAAATGTGTCAGGTGCCGAATGCCGAGTGCCTATTTCCCATTATTTTAAATGGGGGGGGGGGGGGG
>UFQX01005212.1:28056-100229 GCA_900497675.1 Arapaima gigas | reverse complement strand
GGGGGGGGGGGGGGGGGGGTAAAATAATTATGTGCTCCCAGCCCATTGAAAAAAACCCATATTACTTCAGGATGATAAAACACTTTAAACACCAGTTTTATAATTAGAAAACACTTCATTTTGTCATTAATTTGGTTGTTTACAACGTGTAGTACAGTATGTACAGTACAGGACATTTCAAATGTGTCCCCCCCACAGTGTCACTGTATTGCACAGGGGAAATTAGTGTTTTGAGATGTTGAATAAAAGGAATAAAGACGTGTCAAAGTAACCTGACACGTCTGCTTCTTTGTTTGACACACCAACTGGCATTTATATAAAAAGGTTTAGTTTTAAAAAATGAAACAAGTAATAAATGTGGTCATGGGTGCAACCCACAGCAGCAAGAGTGATGTTAAATACTGATGCATGAAGGTTTACGGCACATTGAGGACATGAAATTATCTATATAAACAGACTAATATAGAAAATGAACAAAGATTAATGAGAAATGAAGTGTTATTGTTGCATGATTTCCTGTATTTTATAAGAAATTTATTGTGTATATTGATTCAATGTATGTCTAGAAAAATAGGCCATGAACTGAAGATTTTGTCCCATTTTGCCAAGAAAATTTGTTCTTTTAAGACATTGTATAGATTAGTTTTTCAAGGCACTTTACGCTCTTATAAACAGCTTCTCACTACATTAGAATCTGTCTTATAGGTTGAAGGTTTGTTGACTGTAAAATGATCCATTTTTTTTCTTTAAATCTGAACATCAGTCACATTAACAATAATTTACAGCATTTCACTACAAAGACAAATTTGTTCCTTTCTTGTCTGGCAAAGAATGCAGGTGGCGAGATAAAATTTTAGGGAGGATCTTTTGCGACTGAGATTAATGACACGCTGGGATGTCACACTTCTATGACACGTAATCACTCAAATGACAAATTTGAGAAGCAATGAAAATAAAGCACTCGAAACTTCAATTGGCTTTTCTGTCATAAAAAACACTGCTGAACCGATGCAGCCCACGTCGGTTTAATGACCCGGCAGCTCAACGTTAATTTCACTAAACTTTACGAAAGTAGAAGTTGCGAAATGCACCTCTTTTCGGGTCCGTATGTGAGCAAGAGCGATAGGTGAAGGTGTGGCTAAAGTTGCCTTAAAGTTCTCTCACCATGAAGCTGTCTGGTCTTGCAAAAGTTGGCAGACATGTTAGCTCAACGGTGTAGAACCTTCATGGTCTGAATATTGTTTCATACTGGATTTTTACACTGCTTTTGTTTACAATCCTCTATTTCATCTTATATAATTCTATTCGTGTGCGATTTTTACAGTATGATAAAGCAAGTAATATTTGATCTTATGGCAGGTGATGTTAAATCGGAACAACTTACTTTGCAAATGTGTTGTACATTTCACTCAACTAGTCCTTATTAGGTTTGCGAACCATATTTAGAATAATTACTAATTATAAGACCTTTGGTAATACTTTGTTTATTTTCAATGTTTATATTACCTGCAAGATCATTTAAAAACCAGTTCTCACTGCCATTCATTTAGAATAGCAATTCATATTAAAAATAAATTACACCACATAATTAGTACACACCAAAAATATAGTAATACCAGAAAAATGCAAAGAAACAAACAGACTATAAAACGAGGAAATAAATGAGCATTTAAAAAAAATCCGTTATGGAATGCGGAATATGGAGCACGCTGCTGTGTGTTCAGTCCAGGGAGTGACCTGGTGGGGCACAACTGTGGGAGCAATTGATCTATTTAGCCCCATATTCCAAAACTAAATGCTACAAACACAAGTACTGTATCCACAAAAAAGTAGCCAGTGATCCCACAGACAGAACAGAACAGTACAAAAAAGAAACAGAATCAAACAATCCAGGCTCAAAAAAAAAAAAAAATCAAACATCTATTAACTGTATGCTTCCAGGCTTTATTTTACCACAAACACTCTAATGAATTTTCAACCTTTAAAGCTGCAATCTGATGTATCACTGGTGGCCTGAAATAAATGAGCTAAACACAGTATGCATAAATTCAGATGAGTGAAAAAGCACATACACAATGCAGAAAGACATTAGTGGAAAAAAAACAGTGCTAGTTTAAACTTTGAGACAAGAGAAGATAAATTTGTTTTTGGAGAGACTCAGTGGTTTGGTGTCAGAGTCAGGGAGAGGCTCTGATGATGGAGACACGCTGAGAGGCAAAGAAATAGATTTTCCTCAACTGATTTACAGCTTATGGGGGAATCGAGGCCTTTTTTATCTCTCGCCATGACTGTGCTGAAATGGAGGCTGCTCCCGGGAGGCTCAGGAGTGGATGCCTACGGTGTGTTTTGGCATCGTTTGGGGATGAAAGAGCTTGCCTTCTTTGACATGCTCTGGAGTTGTGTGTGTGTGTGTGTGTGTGTGTGTGTGTGTGTGTGTGTGTGTATCTTGGCTGCCATCAAGGGCTGCGCTCACCATTCAACTGTGGTCGAGACAGAAAGCATCACTTCATCTGATTACGGTACTGGAATAGCCGCAGTGTGTGAATGAGAACTGCTGACACAGCGATTCAAGTGTGTGACGTGCATTTGCAAGCACGTATGGAGCTTTTAAACTGTAGAAAGGAAATACTTACTCTAATTGTGCCACATAGCTGAGTACAGAACATAGTTAAGCAACTTTCCTAAACTTTTCTCAACTGGTTGAAAGTGCAGTATCAATGGAGCTCACACCTGTTGCAATACAGTGAAGGGCTCCATAAATCTTAATGTCTGCCAAATCCTGGGAACATACTAATCTGGGGCTGGAGATTTTTACAAAAAGGCCACAAATCCGCCCTCACGTTTGCACCTCGCCATATCAGCCCCATCTCAATTACGTGACAACAAAAGGGCCGTAATTTTGAACCGTTTCACATATTATTCCTTTGATGCGCGATGCCATTTTCCCATTGTGCAGATTGGATCACGTTTCGGCGGATCCCGAGGCAATCAGAAATAATCCCCTTTTCACAATTGAAGAGGGCCTTTCGAGATGTTACTGAAGTGGGCTATTATCACAGTTGTCCCCGTTCCTTGACCTGGTTTCGATAAAAGGGGGCATCCGACAGCCAGTGATATTAGAGGGGCTTGCATATCAATTAATGAGGTTTTTGCTATTTGCTGCCAGCTGAGTGTGGGGTTGAGGTTAATATACGGACAAGAGTGCCCATTGTTAGTAGTCAATGTTTTGATGATATTCATGCCATCCATCCTGTCTGACCTTAACTTTTGACCTACTCTTTTACCTTAAGTTTTGACCCACAACCTGAACGCAACCTCCAAAAGTCCAACATGCACACAAGCAGTGATATGCTAAATGGTGACTTTACAATTTAGGTTTTGTCAATAAAGTGAATGCATTCGGAAACAGCGTAAATAGATTTAATGTAGGAACTCCGTTTGTGTTTCATCCCACGGTTCTGTTTAATGAATCCTTGGTCAGGATGCTGAAATACTCTGTTTTGTTGCAGGTGCTCATTGGTTTTAAACAAGTGGCAAACACAAATAACTTACAAACTCTTCAAGGAAAGCAAGCAGAGTAAGAAAAACAACCAGCTTTTCAGCAGTGTCCTTGACAAAAAAAAGGCAGGTGGAAATTTGTTGGGTTATCTGAATCCCACTGTATGGTGTTCTATGTGAACATCAGGCCATATCAAACATCATCTAAAGCTTTTTGGCAGAACACTGGAGATGCTATGTATGGAGAGCATTGAAATATGGTTGCCTATATGTGCCAAAAACGTTATGACTGAGTGAGATAATATCGGGTCTAGTGCAGGTCAGTCTCATCTTACCACAACTGGGTTCCTTGTGTGGAATGCAAAGTGAACAATGGAGAAATATCTGTGAATTTTGTATACTTAAAAAAGGAACATTTGACTGTTTTTTACTGAGCTTGTTATGTGTCTTTTTGGGTTTCATTTTTTTGGAGGGACGGGAAGGGGAATATGGATAGTGGGAGATTGCATCAAATGACTTATGGGTGAGTTATTAAAGGTTTAAGGGGGGTCGGGGACGTGCAATTATCTATATAAAAGAAGACTGACAATATAGAAAGATAAAAAAATTAATGAAAATTAAATAAAGTGTTATATTTGCATGATTTCCTGTATTTTTCATGAGAAGAAATTTATTGTTGTGTATATTGAGTGGATGTACGTCAAAAAACAAAACACTACAAAATGAAGATTTTGTCCCTTTTTGTGACAAAAACTTGTTGTTGACTTTGGGTTCATGTTTTCTTTCTCTTCCACTGATGATAACCGGCTGGTTTGCATCCTTTGAACTGCTGTTATCCTTCTGAATCTGACTACTGTTCTTGCTGTGGTTGCTGTGGTGACTGTTAACATCAACACTGTTGTTATCAGGTAGAGGCTTCAAAAACCAGGGCAAAATCAGTTTCGATGCAGCACAATGGAACAGTGCATATATATATATATATATATATATATATATATATATATATACTCACACACACACACATAGGCACACACACACACACACATACACACNTTATATATATATATATATATATATATATATATATATATATATATATATATATATATATATATATATACTCACACACACACACATAGGCACACACACACACACACATACACACACACACACTTACATACACATCATTCATTATTAACTCAGTAGCATACAGTGCCATTCAAACAATTAAGAACATTTAATGTAAACCATTTTTTAAAATAATTTATAACTCTTTTTATCTGTATAATTACTTTCAATTGTTTTATTACACAATTTTGAGGGATATTTTGGCTCATTTTGCTGAAGATTGCATGTCTAGCTGTAACCCTGTTGGAATGTCATGCCTCTACAGTCTGCTGGTTCTCATCTTAATGCCCTTGGTAAGGGTCACCAACTCTGTCAACAGCAAAGCAACCCCACACCATGATGCTCCCTCCTCCATGATGAATGGGGGAACCAACACAGTCACAGTTCATGCTCACTTTCTGCATCTTACAGATAATGTTACGCTGGGACTCAACAATTCATAAGAATGAATTTGTCTACAGACATGCCCAGTTTCTGTGTTTGTGGCCTGGGGAAGTGAGGATATGGTATGGTATGTGCACTCCAGGTTGTGACTGGTACTGTACATGACTTGCAAGCTGTCTTCTCATGGAAAGAGGTGTGTTTCCCATCAAAATGGGCTAGTTGCTCCCTAAATCTAGCCAAAGGCATTGACTCCAGCTGCAGCCCAGCTGTCTATAGCGATAGACATGCTGTGATACTCTCACTGTCGCTTTCTGGAAAGCAGATGTGCCCATCAAGCAGACCTAAGCCCAGCAGAGTGAAGGTGAAGCAGACAGCGGAGTCTTCAGTGCCCAACCCAATTCAATAGCAATGTTAAAATGCTAATAATCAACATAAAATTGCCTCATGGGATTGCAGTCCATATGGGTGATGTTTTGAATATCTTACCATACTGTCAGCCTGGCCACCCAACACATTCAGACTGATTATTGTAATGACACTGGAGGGATTGGCCTGATGGATTTTTAATAGGTAGCTTTAATTCATTTTGAGAGGTCTGTATTAGGTAGTGACATTTTTAGCTCATAAAGAGGAATTTTCGACTGTGCACTGGCTGCTTGACAGGGGGCCTAAAGTTGGACAGGAAAGATACAATGTTTGGTCTCTTTCTTGTCGGCAGGGAACCAGCAAGAAGGAGATCTCAGTCAGCCAAGACCTGAGGGGATTGCTCCTGTGAGAGACGTGTGCAGCTCTCACAGAGCCATAACACAGTCTAAAGCTCCAAAAATCAAATCAATTCATGTTGGCCAGTTCGCTGTGGGATGGAGGCATCAGTCTGAGAGCTGGAATTGCATAACTTCCTCATAAAAAAAACACTTTTTCTTCATATGTTATATGTATATGAGGAGTGCTGGGTTCAAGGAGTGACCAAGCGTGCAGTAGCAGGGATGGGCACTACCATCACATTATCCAAATTCACGTTTACCGAACTCTAAAGCATGACACCTGAAATCTACCATTTAAAATGGGAAATGGTTTATCAACCATAAAAGAAGAAAAAACCCTAAAGTATTCAACAGGAACAAATAAAATGACAACACAAACGGATCTCTCATGCTCTCAACCCACTCTTCAAAGTCCAAAACGCAACACTCAGACACCTTCTCATCAGGCTCTCAAAGTTCACCATTTCTCAGCAAGACTTTCAGTAGCTGGTTGGCCACACCTGGTGCTCATTGTTCCTTTAAAGATCTATCTCCAGGTGCAGGTGCTACAGTAGGTAATATTCATATTTGATCCTGTTTTGTATATATTTCTTTACCATGAATATGAATAATGTTTTCATATTGGTGAAATGATGAAAAATGCATCAAGCATCTCTGAAAACAGAACAAGTACTTTGCATCTTCCCGACTAGTTATTGTTGCCAGATAATTAATGCAATCGATCTTGTCATTCAGATCTTACACTGCCAGGCAACATGAGTTACATTCAGTACAGATTGATGCCCATGTCACGATGCTCTCCTGTCCACTAGTGTCCAGAGCCAAGCAAATTACAACTGCCCTTCGCACTGGAGCCCCACATTCAGTTCAGCCCGAGGTTGTATATCCTTAATGATTGGTTTTTTCTATTCTGAAACCTTGCTGAAAATCACAGTTGACAATTTACTGGAATATATGTTAAAGTGTACACTTCATTTGGACAAAGCTTCATATGCCAACTGTGAGTAAACTCATGGGGCCTTCATGAAGAATTCAGCTGATGCATATACTTTAAAACTGAGGTTTATGGATAATTTGAAAATCGATAAGAATTGCTTACTTGAGAGCGTGTCACAATTATCCACACCCTGAAAAACTTTTATTGTCTTCTTTTATTAGGCCATATGACCACATAGATAAATTTAGTCCAGCTGCAGTGTCAAAGATTTTAAACATCATCATGTGTACCGATTTAAGTATTGTTATGCCATCATTATTTGTTTCTGTAATAACTCTTTATTCATCCTGCACTGCCTGATACTTCTCCATTGTTGCCTGTTTCCTAAACTGTGCCCTTTGCCCTGGTTGCTCTTTTCCAGTTCAAGCACATTCACCTGAGATATATTAAGGCTTGACAGAATCCTTTAGAACCTGTGCATGGTTTTATAGAGCTCCTTATAGGAAATCCTCCACCAAGCCATTTGGCCTCACATCCTTTTTGTTTTTGAAAACAATTAAGCAGACACACAATGTAAATTTGAACTTTTGATTTGAAAAGCAAGAAAACCTAGTAGCACTGGTTACACGTTTTCTTTAATTCTATTTTTTTCTCACAGTGATTCCATTTAACATATTTCCTCCCAATTTCTGTACAAATAGATATATTTCTATATTTGAAATACATTTTTATTAAAAAATATATATCTTTCAGTGGTTCTTACACCTTCAGTGGTGTGTGTGTGTGTGTGTGTGTGTGTTATTTTATGCCTAGTAGTTTTTGCATCTCTGTGTTCGTGCGCTTATTTCTGTGCATGCGTATGCGTGTGTAGGTGTGTGTATGTCTGTGATGATGTGTGTGCAGCCGCAGATGGCTGGTAATGGCTCTACTTGTCTCAGGGACTCTCCACGTCCCCTCTGGTCACACGGTCCTCAGAGAGTTGCTGAATGTGCCAATAGAGAGGGAACCAGCATTCAGTGAGACACAACCCAGCTCTGTGCAATAGCTAAAACACTGTCCTTGAACCCCTGGCCACACTGTTCAGAAGTGGGAGAGTGTATTGAAAAGCCCCGCTGTGTGTGACTCTGAGTCCTGTATTCATGTCACAAACCTCTGCCCTTCTGGAACATCCAGTGGCCCTAGAATTTATCATGTTTGTGAGCATCTTCCTCCTGGGCATCCTGCCGAGTTTACAGTTCTGCTCTTTACCCGTTAATGAAACCTTAATTTAAACACCTTAAATTCTTAATCTTCACACATGAATCGAGTCTAAATGATTTCAGGTTAAACACATTAAAATGCCACTCTGCATAATAACAAGAGCCGGAGCATTTAAAGTTAACTGTCTAACAGTTTTTCTCTTTGCCCACCAATAAACCCACAGGTTTGTGGATGAAATATCTTGCCCGAGGGCCACATTAACAGAGGTCATTCTGGCACGTGAACTTGTGACTTACTCGTGGCAGATGAGTGGAATCTTTCATGTAAAAGTGGCTTCAGCAGCATCCAGTTTCACACATTTCATTGAGCACAGCTGGATATTTACCAAAGCAATAGAGGAGTAACACTTTGCTCGCATAACAGCAATGAGTCTCCTGGGACTGGAACCTGACAAAACATTTGGTCAAATATCATAACTAACTGCTTTGCTGCCAGAAAGTGGTCTCAAAATAGCGAGAAGCCCCCTCGACACACACCAGGGAAAATAAGTTAAGAGCAACTCGCACACGTGTCTATCAACCGCTACCTCAACAGCTGCTGAACATTCCCACGTTGTTTGTTGGAATGATAACTAGTGATGGCAGCGTCTCCGCGAATGGGAAACATTAGCAGATGCTGTAGGTTAAGGACAGATAGAGACAGAAGAAGCAATTAGAAACAACACAGAAGTGTAGAGGACTGTCATCAATCGTGTGTTTTTCAGCAAAAGAGCACCAACTGGGGTGAGAAACATCCAGCGGTGAGACAAATGTTGAAGCACCTGTTTCCCCAGGGCAGAGAGACGGTGGGGGCCAGCAGTCCTACTGGTCCACAGCCATTGGTTCACTTTCCAGAAGATTTTTGAATGTGGCTGGCTGTAAAAATGTGCCAGTGAGAGGCAAGGGCCCTGATCACAGGGTCTGCATTATGGGTTCTACACCCTAAAGGTGCTGTACCCCACCCAGAGGAAGGGTTGATGCAACATCAACATCCCCCTTGACAGATAGAAACATGCACTCTCACAACATATGCACTCTCACAAAGATGGTTGCAAAACAGTTTATGCTTTTTGAGTTCAAATCCTACCTTCTGCTGTAGCGTCCTTGATAAAAGCACTTACCGTGAACCAATGCAGTGAAAGCTGCCCTGTTGTGTAAANCTGCTGTAGCGTCCTTGATAAAAGCACTTACCGTGAACCAATGCAGTGAAAGCTGCCCTGTAAGTACTGCTACCCCTAGAGACACAAGTATTTAACTTTTAGTTAAAGTGTCTAAGTTTTTCTGATTACAAATGAAATCATTTAACACTCTATGCTGAGTTATGACCAAAATGAGGTTGATTTTTCATCCTTAAGAGTAACAAAAGCTGAGGGGGAATTTTCAAACTTTGCTCTGTAGTTCTATTTACCTCTCCAGCTTAGGATTTTTCACCTTATGAAGCAATTTTCACATTATGCTCTTAAGTAGGGGTACAAGTGTACGTCTTTGCTTAAAAAAGCCACAAACTTCAGAGGAAATTGTAGTTGAAATCATTAATAACTAAGAAAAGATATGAGTATCTCAATATAAAGAATCTTATGGCTAAATATGAAACAGCAAATTCAATAAAACATATAGGCCGTGTTAGGAAGTCCAGTGCGCTACAGTCCTTGCAAACATGAGGGAGAGAGGATGGAGGCCATGGTGCACATCCCTCCTCAGTGGTCATTGTCAAAAAAGTCAAAGATGTCAAAGCAGCTGAAGAACCAAGGGAATATAAATGTATAAACGCGCCCAGCTGGTGTGTGAATCTCTCACGAATCTCAGCAGTAGCCTTACAGCTTGTAGGCAAACACAGGGAGCTCCTTGTTATTTGAAGGCTTCGTCAACATACACCTGAGGGTGGAGAGAGAGCAGAAACTCACCCAAATGATTAGATTAGTTGAGTCTACATAACTTTTTAAAGCTCTGCTGTTACTTTCTAGAAATCTAGTAACATCGCATGCATCCATGAGCACAAGATGGTTCCTTAAGGCAGGGAAAGACCAGGACCTGATGTAACTTGGGTAGAATTTTAAGGAAGTAATAGTAGGATTCCCAGAATAAAGCACACATCAGATAAGGATTTTTGCAATATTATCAAACATTTAAAGCTGTTTTTTTCTGTGCCTCCCGGGTTATTTTTAGCCTCCTTTGTGAATTCAAATGCCAAGATCATTATCAAGCACCCTGTAGTTGATCAGCAAACTGCTGTACAGTGCATGTAAACTCATATTCCTCTACTGTCCCAGTCAGCACTCATTAATGTCAGTTAAATCAATGTGGAGAGATATGTTTATACCAGCATCAGTGTTATGGATTAAAATAGGATTCATGCCTCTTGTGACGCCTCCAGTGCAACCAGACCAATCAATGCTGCCCCACAGAAAAATACAACAGACCGATAAAACTCTCACAATATCTGACCCCCCTGAATTTCAAAGAAGAACCGGTTTCATTACTCATTCATAGAGCTATTGACTCTTCCCCGGATCAATATTTACTTTGCAACAGATGTTGGTTGGGACCAAATCAAAACCCGCTCATCCAATAGTCGCTAATTACAAAGGAATACTTCTTTCGGCATTAGCATAGATGAACACACAGATATTTAAACAAATGAGTGAAATGGAAAATGGAGCAGTTTGAGTCCATCTACGTCATTTTCTGAAAAATGCCTGATTCTTCTAGATTTCCGTGTTCATGGAAATCTGCTGTCCGATACATTATTTTATTCATATTACATTCTGTACTTACGTTGCAATTTTAAATTTAGGTTTAGCTGGTGCCTCTCTCCAAAAGGAACTACAATGTTAAGATACTTACAATTATTTTTACTCATTCATGCAGCTGGGAAACTTTTTACCCCATTGGTTCAGGATATGTACATTGCTCAAGGGTACTAAAGCTGCTACCTGCTGCCCCTACAATACTTTTGTTAGTAGTGGTAATAGTAGTGTTTCGGTACTGGTAATATAATATTTTAATGCTTACCCAGTGTTTTATCTGAATTAGCGATAAATAATCTTACTACCCATTTATTTATGCGAGAATTTTCCTTTAGTATAGGTCAGATAACAAGGTGGTACAGTAAAGTTAGTGCTTTGAACTGGCCACCTTCCTACTACATTAACATATGAACAAACTGCCTTCTGCCGTCTACCTCTACCTCTATCTGCGTCTTCATATCACTTTCCAACCCATAATTTGAACAGAATATTGCATTTTATTTGGAATAACAACAACCATGTTTTCCCTCTTTGCTCCTGGTGAAAAGTGCATTCCGGTATCAAATTTTTCTCTGAATGGCAGAAAGGCTTCCTTATAGTCTGACATATTTTAATCACTTTTCCATAGACAGTAAATGCTGCTAATTCACTACAGTGCTGTTCAGTCAATATTGGCAGGCAACACGGAACACATCTCAAGACATTCACTTGTCAACAGGTGCCATTAAAACCACATGGTATTTAACGTCAGCTGTCAAAATGATAATATTTTTTTCGTAGGTGTGACAATGGTCTACTGCCTAATCTGAAGGAGCAATTTTACTTCTCATGGTCTATTGTACACTTAACCTTCGGCACCGCAATTCCAACAGGGCCAGTCCTGCTGTCGGGTTTGGATTGGCGTAAAGACCCCCTTTTTTTCCCCATTCACATGCATAAATCCGCTAGTAAATTGGATTTTGCATCTTTAGCCCCCCAAGAGACGGCCGAAACGACTGCAATGCTCTGATTAAATCTATTTCACTATTTGATTCTTATTCGTTGTTATAAACCTGCAGACGCAAGCAGGGGAAATGGAGCTCGGAATGTGGTTGTTGGCATATCTGTATCACTCATAATCAGTAGCTACTCAGGTTCATTGTTCAGCTCAGGGTGGGTGTGAAATCCCAGCCCATTTCTATTATTAACAAGTAAATGAGATGTTAAAACTAAAAAAAAAAAACACTTTAAAAACAAAATATGCTTTCTTATATAAGTACTATATAGAAACTAGCAAAAAATTACGGTTTTCAAAGACAGTATTACTTTAATCTTAGTAATTTCATCATTTTTTGTTTCATCAAGTCTTTTGTTTCCATCTTAAAACTTTACTGAGCTGTCAGATAAAATGACTGAGACAAACAGTCTGTTAAGAAAAATGCAAGCTGCATATTTTGTCTGAGGAAGAAGAAAAGTTGTTTTACTCCAATTTACAGTTTACAGTTAAAATGGTCACAGACTCTTCTACAAACTGTTTGTCACAAACTATTCAACATTTATATTGGTTGATCTGTTAAAAAAAAAACAACAGCAAAAACTTGCAACCATTTTATCCTCCCAGATATTTACCAATTATCTATAGATATGGGTTGCAGAAACTTGTGTTTTTAGCAGTTGAAAAATTATTATTGTAAATTTATTATTATAGCTGTGGTTGTTGTTACTTCAAATACCGGCACTGCTAATGAGAAGCAAGATCTACGAGTGAATGAGTTTTGTGGCCTTAGAACAGCTTAACTTTTAATTATATTACATTACTTACTTTTAAATTCCCAGTTTAATCACATTTATTCAATTTGTTTCATATGCTGACAATCCAAACCACAATGGTACCATGAGCGTACTTAACAGATTACAGAGTGTGCGAGACAGGCCAAAGCTTGGCATAAGACTGCCAGCTTCACCTGGTAGCAGCATATTAAATAAAATAATGAGCCCAGGGGCGGTTAATAGTCCAACAGACTCAATAAAAGTCCAGTTTGGGTAACAGGGGAGGAAAGGTCTGGATGACTATGGTGCAAGTTGTTGTCTGGTGTTTGCTTTTTTTCCACGAGCTGTTAGGTTGCTGAATTCTGGAAAGACCAGTACCACCACCACGACCACCTCCCACTGTACCACTAACAGTTATTACACTGACACTTATTATTACCTTATTCTTTATACATTTATTTATTTATCTATCTACATATCTTTAGCTATTCTTTATCTATTCTTTACTTATTTTTTTACCTATTAATCTACTCATATATTCAATTTCTCTGTGTTGTCACGTTGTCTGTTTAGTGTACTATGCACCGTGGTCCAGGAGAAACTAAATTCTGTTCTCTGTTATACATCTGACATCTGTATAAGGCAGTAAAGTGAACCCTGAACCTCAAACAAGGTATGGTGATGGAAGATGGTGCTGCTGCTGTTGCTACTGATATTGCGTCTCACATTTGTTTTTATAGTTTGGTTAAATATGGGGAATGAAAAGAGCCACAAATCCTCCCACACTTATTCCTTGCTTGGTCACTCCCTGGACCTGGCTCACCCTGGTGCTTCAGTGTAATAAGGCCAGTTACAAGCAGCAAAAATGCATTGTTAATAAAAATAATGAATGACTGCTGCACAGGGCAGCAGGCAACATGGTGGTTTGTTCTTACCTTTCACTGGAAGGACCTGGGTTTGAATCCCTGCTGTAGTAAGGATTGCTGTTGAGAAAAGTACTTACCCTGAATTGATACTGAAAAAATAACAAACTGTACAAATGTGTAAATCACCAATCTCACAATCTGAGTCATGCTGGACAAAAAACATCAGGTAAATAAATTAAATATTCAGTAAGCATCTCTTGAGACCTCAGGATAGTACAGAAGGGGGAAAACAAACTGCTGGATGCTGAGAATCCTGAGAATGAAAATGCGACACCGGGAGAGTTCATGTGTTCGAGCGGACAGGACATCTTCAGCAGCTCAGGTGAAGCAAGCAGGGAAGGCATGTTGAGAAGTTCACTCTGGGTTGGTCCTACATGTGGTCACACAACCACACAACCTGTAAACTAGGGATTCATGTGAGCTTATTGCCAGATGAAGCATGACTAACGTCCGATGAGTGCTTCTCTTGAGCTGAGCTAATTGGTCCTCGCAGTTTTCAGCATGTCAGCATTCGCTTTACACCGAAGCCAGTCCTGGCTGAAAACCATCTCAATTAGCCACCCGCTACAAAGAGCATTTGGGTACCGCGAATCTCAAAGCAAGCTGGGGTCACCACGAGCCGTGAGGCGTGCACCACAGGTCAGTCCTGCTTTCTTCTTTAACTGTTTCCTTCAGTCGGTTTGCTCACGGCCGTGATAAAACTATGCGCTGTTCTCTTTTTTTTTGTTTCTTTTCTTGGCAAAAGCCAGCTTCCAGCTCAGGGCCAGAAGCTAGTAGCTCGGCTTCCGCAAAAGGCTTCTTAATTGGGAAGAAATCACTAAAGAGCTGGAGGAGCACACCACTGAATGGACTTAGACTGTTTCCAAAGGTTCTGCGCCAGTCAACACACACAAAACCACACACACACACACACACACACACACACAAACTATGACATTTTTTTCTTCTGATCACCCCAGCTCCATTCCTCACTATTTGGCATCATCCTCTGATGCTAAATAAACACGAAAGATGCTCTCAGTCTCTGACTTTCATCATCTACGCCACACTTAGCAGTAATTTGAATCTGATTGATCGGATACCCCCCCCCCTGGTTTTACTAGAAAAGCAGTTATAAGAATTCAAATGGCTGTATGTTTTTTTCATTATAGTTACCTATCAAGCACATTACTTTTAATGAGGGTGCAGCATATATTTTGCGTCCCGATTTGTTCCACGGTCCAGCTGATGTTCTGCCCTTTCTCAGCTCCCATCAATGAATTAATCCTCTAGCCCAGGTCCTAACTGACAGTCAGGGACACCCCCCACCCCACCCCAAGAGCAGCCACAGTACTTTGTCTGTGTAAAAACAGACTCATGTACGCATGGGACTAATAGGGTGGTGTTGGTGTTGACGCTGCTCCGCTGTTTATTTTTATTTGCATATTTATTATATGCTGACAAAATGACCGTGTCAAGCGTGGTGGACAAGCATGTCAGATAACTGATTAACTTACAAAAGGTGTGGCGTGTTAGTCTGCGCACTGTCTGCTTCCCTCATAGTGCTGTATCAGCTCAATGCCTGAGCTGGCAGCAGGTCCAGTAATCCCCCTGTCCCCTACCTGCACACACAGGCACACACACACACACACACACATTTACATGTATTCATTTAACAGAGCATTTCCCCCACAGCAGCAAACAACAGCACACACATACAAAACTGACCAGAGTTACAAACACTTTTCAAATATTTAACTGACACAAACCAACGTGTTCAAAGGAGCAACAAGCAAATGATGAAAATATGAAACAGCCGCAGCTGCTGATGTTCGTACATTAATCTCCTCGGAAATTAAAGAACATATGAAAGAATGCATGAACCGGTAATTACGGAACAGCAATTTATTTCTCTGCTTAATTTTGCATTATAGTTGAGAAAATTCTTTCCAAGTCATATCATGCTTTTAAAATGTTTTTTGTCCAGCAAAAAAAAAAAATCCTTTTGTTATTGCTAAATGGAATTCTCTACAAAGTGGGGATTTTGCAGGTGAGCAGCTCCTGACCATGCACTGGTTTCCCAAAGCCATCATCAAAAGACAGGGTTGTTTCTCTATAGCAGGTTGTCCTTCTGTTTTATCCCCTCCTCCCACTCTCCCTCCCTCTTTCCGGTTTAATCCTCCCTGGTGCCTTTTCATTCTCTCGCGCTCATTCTCCCTCCCTATTTTCCTCCCCAGTCAACTGATCTCTCTCTTTATCTCCGCATCCCCTGGTTCCACATCAGTGCTGTCAAGCAGCAAACAGTTCACGAATCGCTCTGGCTTCATGCGTTATCTGTCTCCCACTTTCGCTCTTGAATGTTGAAATTCTTCCTCCCATTTCATCTGGCTACGACAAATTTACAAATGACAGTCACATCAGCTGTGCTGCCTGTGTTGTCATTTTAAATGGCTGTGTGCACACAGAACACGAACCAAACAAAAAAACTCTGAAAATAAAGACATTCATCAATCTGTAACCCCTAACCCCTTTATCCTAGTTAGGGTCATGGCAGTTCACAATTGCTGGGTGCCACACTAGGGAACTACACCCTGGATGAGAAGTAAAACAAAGACATGATGTATGGATATTCAGTAGATATTTTAGCATTTTGGTCTTTTCCCCTGCAACCAGGGTTCCGCTATTTTTAGTAATTATTCACAACGTAAGGTTTGTATCCTAAGGGTTGTACAACAGTACAGTGTTTACCTGTTCAAACAGCAGGGTAATTTAAACAGCTAATTCAGGAAAAACACCTTGATCAAGGGTACTGTAGCAGAAGCAGGGATTTGAACCCAGATTTAAATACTGCTTGTCTACTCTAATTCCTATTGTTATTTTCTGCTAACTTTTATTTTTGACCTCGGTGCAACAAAGCTGTGGTACAAGGCAGGCAGAGGAAAAAGAAGGGTAACACACATGCAGTGCTCTTCCTGGAAACTCTTTCTGACTCGATCTGCGCAGTGATATGTGTAGAGCCAGGTCTGCGTTTTAACCGTACCAGGGAGAGGGATTAACTGAGGCTTCCCTGAAGCTGAATCACTAGGAAGTGTTTGCAGCAAAACCCAAAACTCCAACCCACGTTCACACACCGCCTCCTAGGAAGACCTGGGATTAAACAGGAGAAATAGAATGAGTGCTGGAGCCACCCAGAACTATGCCTCATTCTCTGGATTCAAGCTATTGGCTCTGTCACATCACCTGGTAAAGACATTTCTTCACTGGGTGACACTTGTGATTGGTTATCAGTGTATGACAGTGTAAAAATCAGAGTAAAAATACTAAGGTGTTAGAATATTAGTATCCTGGGTCAATATTAGACAAAGAAAGTTCAAGAGATGGAAAAGGAAAAGACATGTTTGAAGTATTCTTTTGGTATCATTTGAGTGGTTAAACAGTTTGGACTAAAAGGTTTGTACAAAAAGAGACATTAGGTGATTGATGAACATGAGCTAAAATGTCACATTGATTAGCAGCGTGATGAAAATTACAAATCTGAGCTTTCTGTCAACAAACAGCAGGTTGTGTGGAGGCTCCTGAATAACACACCTGGTTCAGTCCAACGCAACAGCCTGATGCTCATCATCCAGTACTCAACCAGTTCATATAAAGTGTAGTTTTAACATGGATTAAACATTGGTCTGCACAGGTTTAGACGCCCAGTTTAAGTTAAAAGCATGTTAGTTAATGGTTAAGGGTGTGAACTTTCTACCATTAGAATAATTAAAGTCTCAAGACTTTTTTGTCTCCCTGCTTTTGGACTTCTAAAGGTTACAAGTTGCCAGTTATAGTACTAAACCCTTTGGCCGAGTAACAAGAACACAATGAACTGGAGTTGATCCTTGACTATAACTGTATGTTTTACTGGGTAAAATTAAAAGTGGATAACTTGGATAACACTTTTGGCTGATCAACAACATGATGATAATAATAATAATAATAATAATAATAAAGCAACAGGTTAATATCTGCAATTCAAATGCAACCACAGCTCTAAAAGCAGCTGCATGTCAGCTGCTTTCAGAGGACATCATACCAATAAGTTACTCAATTTGTATGTATCCAACAATTTCATAATACATGAAAATTGCAGGAAAGAGAACATCTGCAAAAAGAGGGCAGTGGACTTCTGCATAGAAAAAAAGACAGCTGTGTCCAATTCAAAAACGAATTAAAAAAATAATCTGTCAGATATACTCATAACTCCCCTTCCATAATATTCACATATTTTATTTAGTAACTCTTGATATTAAAAACAGCAAACTGTTCAGAAGAGCCTGGCAAAAGTTTCATCTCAGTTACAAACATTTATTGAAATGCAAGCAGAAACATAACATTTATCACCACATCTACATAGAAAGTTGCGTGGAGAGCCAAAGTTTGTCTACTGGAAATGTTCACTTCATGGAAAACACCGCCAATGAACAAAACAGATGAACCGAATCCTAGAGACTGAGCAGACCCAGGAAAAGTATAGATTTATAGAAAGTTGTCTAAGACCCACTCCAAGTATATGGTTTCATTTAAAAGTATGGGGTGTCCTCTGTGAGGCGAATTAGGAATAGATGTTGAGGTGTTCGCAGTATGGGAGGTACAGTTAAAAACCAAATGTCATCTACAGTGGACAAAAATAACGGGTAGGTCCAGGAAGATATAGTAGGACTGTCTCTTTTTTCTTGCTGGCAGACATGAGTTGGGAGGCTATCACAGGTCTGTGTCAATGACCAGAACGTATGAGCCAAAAAATGTCCACAGGGAGTTCTCTAAAATATTATTCCGATGACATCAACTGACTCTCTCAGTTCCCTTACTTGAGTGACACGTTCACCGTACTGAACAAGCTCAATTATTCACGGAGTGGGGAACTGACATGCGGTTAAGTCTTAAATGGGAAGGAAAATCAAAGCTTTCAAAACTCAGCTGGAATTGTAAGTAATAATACAGCATGAACAGAGAGCCCGCAACACGTTCCGACTCTTCGTTTTTTTGAGGAGAAAATGGAAGGTTCCGGAGGTCATCTTTATCTGAGGAAGAATGGAGCCACAATCCTCTTTTTAATTTCCTACAAGGAGGTGGTGCCATAGACGTTGGAAGCAGATGATTGAACCGAAAGGTGGACTTACCTTTTCAACACAGCCTCTTCTCCACCTCATCTTCAAGATTATAATAAAGGGTAACTAGGTCAGACCTAAACCAGCTGCAGAAACCCAACTATCATTTATGTGTGGTTATGTGTGTAAAAAAAGTTGATTTTTTTTCCCCCAGCAAAATTTGCTAAAGGTGACTGAGACACCCAACTATCATTTATGTGTGGTTATGTGTGTAAAAAAAGTTGATTTTTTTTCCCCCAGCAAAATTTGCTAAAGGTGACTGAGACACCCTGAAGTTTTTGTCCAGAAACATTCATTCATTCATTCATTCATTCATTCATTCATTCATTCATTCATCCAACTGACTATTTTATACAACTACCCAAATTTTGGGGCAGCATAATGGTGCAGCAGGTAGTATTACAGCCTTATAGGTTCTGGGCTGTTAAGGTGTGGGCTTGAATCCGACGCAGTCTATGTGGACTTTGCCTGTTCTCCCTGCATCTGTGTTGGTTTCCTTCCACAGTCCAAAACATTGTGTTCATCAGGTTAGTTGGCTGTTCTAAATTGCCCACTGAATGTTTGTGGCTACCCTGCAATCGACTAGCGTCCCATCTAGGGTGTAGTTTCGTTGTCTAGCACTCAGGGATTCTGGGTTTGGTTCTGGACCATTGCAACCCTAACCAGGATAAAGTGGTTAATGATAATAGATAGATGGATATTTTTTTTATTACAACAGTTACAGGTAAGTACCATGTTCATAAGTACCACAGTGGCAGTGGAGATTCAAGTCCATCTCCTATGAATACAAGGCAATGACTCTGACCACTACAATACCTACAATGCGGTGTACTGAATTTTATCTGACTTATAAGCAGAAACACTGCAATCTTACTCTACTGCCTTTTACTTCCTTTAAAAACTGCAAATTAAGTGAAAGTTCACAGATTTTGGAAGGAACTGCAAGAACAGAGATTTTTTGTTCAAAGTCACACCAATCTGCCACTTGCTTGGACAAACAAGTTAATTGTGTATTTTGGTCATCAGCAATATTTCATCATGTCCAAAGGTGTTTTCAGTGCAGTTCTGCGCAAAGAACTCCATACATTAACATAAGTTTGAAAATCACCTTGAAATAACTTCCATCTGCATTCCCCCGCTTCATTCTGCAGGATTTGAAGTGAAATAGTATCCATGATTTACTTTATTATTCCTTCTCTGAATGTGAGCACTTCAATCAGATCCTGACTCGCCTGCCTTCTACTGCAGCTACTGAGATTAAGTGCATTCATTCACTTTCGTATATTTCTTCCAGACGTGGGACTTATCCAAGTTTTATTCTTTGTAGGTTTTTTCAGTATCCTGTGATTAGGCGTCCTAAAATGGAACTCAATGTTCTACAGCAGGTCCTATTACTTTTGGGGGACCTCGCTTGAATGACACACAGGGCCTCAAGCCATATTTCCCAGGATTCTGCAGGCCTTTATTCAAGGACAATTCTGGATAATTCGACATTTTCTTACAGGAAAGAACCAGCTGTCGTATATATATTCTGAAGGAGTGGTGTATTTTAGGGGCGACACAGATGGGGTACCTGGGCTGTAAAGAAATGATAATTTGTGGGGAATTAAAAACAAAGGCTACAAAGAGACTTTTGGTGACTTAAGCAGGTAAAAACCGATAAAATAATTATGAAGGTTCACAAACCCAAGTGCCTGATATCCTGTCAATTTTTTTTTTGCGGAATATTACGGTCTGCCTCAACCATGCTAATGATTCACAACACATGACTATGCAAACACACACATTCTTTCTCCACAGTATATTTCATCCATGGGACTCCAACTCACAACACTGGTGTTACTTGCACTGCACACTAACCAGCAGAGCTTGCCAAGCACAACATACTCAAATATCATTATTCAATAATAATGATATTTGATAAATATTCAAAACACAATAATTTTGGGGAGCTAAAATTTGTGTGCGGGAAGGGGTTGCTAAAGAAAGGACCCACCCCAGGTGCCAAATACCTCAGGTACGCCACTGTTCTAACCTTCTCACAAAGTAAATTAACCACACTTACACTTTATAAAGAATATTTCCATCCATCCACCTGTCCTTTATTAAAAACCGTTTGTCCTGTGTAGGTTTACAGTGGTCCAGATCGCATTCCAGAAGCTTACAATGCGAGGTAGGATACACTCTGGATGGGTTGCCAGTCCATCACAAGGCAATTGCACTTCATACAAAAAACTGCATTTTACAGTAATCGGATCACCTGAAAAACATCTTTGGACTGTGGGAGAAAACCCCCATGGGGCCAAGTGGGGTCACAGTGAAAACCACTGTCCCACACTAAAGATCATGTGGTTGAATTAAATGTTCACTTGGATTAAATGAACATCCTCTTCTGTAGTTTATCACTGGTGTTTATCGCTATCACAGTGTTTATATATATGAAATCATTTACAAATCACGCATTGCCACATTGGCCCTTTCCCCACAGTGTTACAATTTATGAAAAAATCAATTGTGTGCTACTTTAAACTCAGTAATTTATATCCCTGGTTTTACCTGTCAGAACTTTTCAGGGACTTATTTAAAGACTCACGAAGACTTCTTAAGTGAGATCCTATAAATTTCTATATTGATGTGATCACCTATGGCACACGATATATATGACTTTTACCAGCCTGTTTCCTCCACTCTGAGATTTTTTTCAGTATTTATGGACTGTTGAAAAGTTTCTGTTAGTTGCACGCAAGTTATAGCTACTTCTGTAAGGACTTTTTTGAATGTTTTCCAGTGAGACCCAGGAATTTTTTTTTTACTGCTTTTCTGATACCTCTAATTTTCCTGTTTTCGAGTATTCAAATACTTTATGGGGTAATGTTGCAAGCTTGCATATTTATTTATTGCATACTTATTTATTTATATGCGTTTTATTTTTGGCAAAGCTCTCAACAAAGTAATTATTATGTGTATGTGTTTATTCTGTACTGGTCTGCTTTATTTTCCTCTTGTAAAAACATACTGTACTTCTTTCTCCTTCTGTTCTGTTTTTGCTAAGATGTATAAAGCGTACAGAACTTTATTACCTTTATATTTTTTGTTGAACACAAAACCATGTTGTTTTGACATGGTTTTTCTCCACACTGAGCAAAGGTTTCAAGACTTAACAAACCCTTGTCCCTCATGTCTTTTCCAAGTACAATGACTCACCCTATGCACACCACCTACAGGTTGAGGTATTACTCTTATCTATCTATCTATCTATCTATCTATCTATCTATCTATCTATCTACCTGTTACATAAATAAGCTTGTGATGTGAGCATTCTTGGTTTGATTCCCGCTGCTGCTGGCTGTTCTACCCTTGAGCAGAGTACTTAGCATCAAGTTATTTTAAATACCCTGCTGTGCAACTCAATATATGAACACTAATAAATGAGTAAACTGTATATCTCAGTATACAGTACAGTCCTTATACTGTGAGCTGAGTTTGACAAAGAGGTCTGGCAGAGGTACAAGGCGAGTGCAGTGGTTTGAGCTGCCAGGGTTTGAATCAAGGATCTGGATTTGGTTCCCTGCTCTCACTTCAGAACATCTGAGCAAAGTACTTATCCTGAGCTGCTCCAGTAAAATTAGCCAGGTGTATAAAAGGATGCGAAGCGGGTGGCAGAGACTGAGATGGATGGAGCATATTACTAAAGCAATGGATATGAACATGACAGGCCTGACGTGCCTGGGCCGGACACGACTGAACGACTGTACGATAGATGGATGCGTAATAAAAAGTTAGCTTAGTATACAAAAAAAATTGTGGTAAGAAGCCGTATTCAAATTCCTTGCTAAAGACCTACAAACCACATCTGTCTTTGTGCTCACATCCTGAGTATAATTCCCCGTTGCAAACTATATGTGATTTCAGAACTTTTTTCATTCTTTTAAAAATATTCCTGCCTGAAAAGAAAAAGGCTCCCATTTGCACAGGCTTTATTAATGTTGTAAAGAACCAAAAGTTACAGTTAGTGCCTGGAACTGGCACCTTACTGCATATGTATACACCGAGACGTTGTGTTTTCCGCCAAAGTAATTAATGCATGCATCCCTTTGAGAGCTCTGAATCTCCTCACTTACAGCTGCTTGTACTTTCCCATTTTCTTTAAAATTCAAATTTCCTCGTTTGCTTTGTTCATCCTGACCACTGAATACTTCTCTGTTCTATATTCATATCACATTGTTTAAATTTAATCACACAGATGAGAGAACGTGTCCTGGATACCTTTTCCCTTCGTACTTGATGTTGGGCTGGAGGAATATTATACAGCATTTGCCATATGAATCGTAGTATTTTTCTCCCTGATCCAGTGTATATGTTACAGTGTAAAACCTCAGCTGAGATCCTGCCCCTCAGTTATAATTTGTAACCATGGATGCCCATCCTGTCTATAACTATTTTGATGGATTCAGCACAACCTTTGACACCCAGAGGATCTGCCATTTTATTAGGAAGCTCAGTCACGAGCTCCAAATGGGTTTCCAGTAAGTGTGGCACACAAGCAGCACTGCTTTTGTCTTTGCACACAATGCTGTGCATAGTTTTAATAATTTAAGACCCCAACAATAACCTTTTATGCCCTTCTTGGACTCTTTGCTTCTCCTTAGTTCCTTGATGTCTGGTTTGCTTTCACAGGACCTACAGGAAGGAAGTTAGTTTCTCCATCTCTGTGGTTATGCCCTCTCCACTCTGTCATCACCCTGTCTACCTGTCCTTAACCCCCAGTAAGGTGCACTAACTAGTCCTGCAAATCCTTGCCACTTAACTGTCAAGATGGATTTCATCCCATTCCCCCTCTGACTGTCCTCTCCTGGATGTCTTTTTCAGCCAGTAATGATCACAGCGATCATGATCTCGCGTTTCATCCAAGGTGACAATCCTTCCACAAGCCATGTCAGGTTTGTTAAAAGTTTAAATGAACAATATAAGTTTATTATGCTGCCACTTCTACTTACTGCATACATTTGTAACTGGAAAAAGCGTTCAGAAATCAAAAAATATTTTTCCAAAATCATTAAAATGTTAAAAGTAGAGATCTCCATTAGTTAATTTGGGTCTTGGGTTCTGCTTAAATCTCAGCTATAGCTGCAAGGAATTAAAGAAATAGTTTGTGAGACTTATTCTGAGATACAATAAAGACTCTGGTATCCGAATCTAATTTCTCCTTAAAAACAGGTCTGATATCGAATTTCTCTGAATCATTTTTTTAAATCAGTGGCAAAGTACATTTGGAACATACGGTACACTAATGTACAATCGATGGCATTTAAATTAATAGGATTATTTAAAAACAAAATGCACAGTAAATGCAGTGACATGATGCCAGATGAAATGAACAGATAGTTACAGCTGATCACATATCATACAGTATTAATTTACCTCAGTTTAATACAGTATTACATTTATTGCACAGTACTGTACAGTTTTTATTTGTTTTTTGAAATTTATTACAATTTTTATTTGCGTGTAGATTTTTGAAAATAAAAATTGGTCTTATGAAAACTCATTAAAGCAAAAGTTTCCTTTCTGATACTGATATTTTGGCATGAATTTTCAAGAGCCATTAAAGCAAAAATTCATACATAGAGAGTATGAATACTATTGAATTGTTTTATTCACTAATGTTGAACTATAGAAAACATGAATACATCTAGAAAGGGAATTAAAATCAAAAAAGTCTTCACAACCAGATGAAATGTAGATTGTTAACAAATTCATGCCTTTCACATGTGCAGGTGGCTGTATAAACACATGTAACGCTGACTCCACAGTAGACAGAAATTTAAAAAAATACAGAATAATGCTATTTAAAATAAACAAAAAAATCAGTTTGTCACTGAAAATTTGTCACTCCACCATTTATAGTGCGAATTTGGTCTTCCTGGCACCAGAAACACAATAAATTGCTGCAAATCTTACACTTATGTTAATTTAAATGAGTAAAACATATTTTGTAAAATATATTTTATTTAAATACATATTATTTCATAAAAACACAATTAATATTGTACATAGTGTTAAAACTTTTGTGTCTTAACAGTGAACTGCTATTTATTACAGCGATTGTTTTCATATTCGAAATTAAAGATACAGCAATAAGTAAACAGGTTTATTTCAGGAAGCTCTTATATAAAATAAGCTCATTGCAATGTGACTCTAGTTTACCTTCAAAGGGTCAAAGGAAAAACAATTTTTCATTTGAACCTCTGACTAAACCTGATTCACACATAGTTAATATTAATGTTTTTAGATTTTTGTTGTTGTTCTGCTTGAACATGAGGTCTGTATACTGAGACCAGCGTGCAGGTGTTCAGGGAGGAAGTTTTGGAAAAATTCCTGCAGGACGTCTACAGTCCTCCAGTCCTGTCTTACATATATTCAGATATTCATATATTCGTATATTCCAAAACTGAGAAACTCTGTTGCATCAGATCACACTTAAGTCGAGATTTTTTGTTTCTTTTTTGCTCGGTGGTTGTGTGTCACAGCTGAACACCTGAGCAGCAAAGACTCATCTTGACCTGCTGCCTGTTAGCGTCCACGGAGGTCCACACTGGAACCCTCCTTACACCCATGAATATTTTATCTGCCGACCGGGAGGTTGGGAAAGAGAGATATAAGGCCATGGGAGTCTGGGGATGTAACTCATGAACTATTCAAGAACAGCCTTCTTGACTTGTTCCTTTTTTTAAATGAAGTTCCGCAGCTTTTTTGTTATGTTTATAAGTTGCCCTGCATTTGTAGTTATTTTTATAAGTTGCTTATAGTCACACTTCTGGGTACATATTCCCCTTCAGGTGATATCTGACCTATAGGGCATTGAGACCACATATTGCTCTCTTACACAATTCTTTGCGCTTTCGTTTTCCAATAATATGTGCTGTAAAGCAACAACATACGAGATACACTCTATTATTACACATTATTAGGTACACATGTCTGTTTATACACACAGCTCGCCCTGCACAGTGACCACTAGACATGGCTGTGACTCAATATATGAAGCACGCAGGTCCAGCTAGTATTTGAATGACCATCACAGTGAACAAGACATGTGGTCTCAGTGACATTGAACATGACTTGATCTTTGGTGCCATTGGCTCTGGTTCCAGCATTTCAGAAAAGACAAACCTTGTGAGATTTTTGCACACTACAGTTCCACAAACATGACGGTGTCCTGACTTTACTACCGTAGCCTCGCCTATCTCACCTCTCAAGCCAACAAAGCATCTATGAGATGAGGTGGAATCCAATGTTAACAGAACGAATAAGTCGTCCACACATCTGCAGAAACAGCAAAGCTGACACCACTATGGACAAAGACGCCTACAATTAACTGTTATTAAAAAGTGGGTTCGATCTCATGTCGTGTCACATCAAAGTACCCTTAGGAAAAGGTTTTAATTTTCATTGTTCTGCAATCATCACTTAAATAAGATTTGGTTGTAAACAATTTTATCAGAACAGTGACTGTATAGATGAAGCAAAATCTAATGAAAACGTTGAATCAACTCACAAGGTGTTGGCTGTTAATGGAATGAACCATATTGCAGTGCAGCCCCAATTCTGCTGGAATGCTGAACAACAGTTCTGCAGGGAATTTATTCATTTTTATGTCATTTAGAAATTGAAAAATTGAAAAGGGAAGTGCAAAATGGGTTAAGGCCTGGCGGTCACAGCAGCTGTGGGAGGAGATATTTTTGAATTTTTGTCTTCGAGACTCTCACACAATGCGATCGGACAATTTCCTTCGGATGCTACGGTTGTCATCCCCAGACACTTGGCTCACTCTCATGTAATGACAGGAAATGGATTCTAACACGTGACATTTGCATTGAATCGACCAGAGTAAACTAAAGCCCAGAAAACAAAATTCAGCCACACCTTTACTTTGCATTAAAGACCATACACTTCCTTATACAGTCGTCACATACAGAGATGTGAAAAAGTATTAGTACCCTTGCTGATTTCCCATATTGCTGCATATTTGTAACACCAAATGATTTCAGACCTTTAGTGAAGGAGAAGCTGAGTAAACACATAATGCAGTTTTTAAAGTTTTTTGTTTATTTTAGGAACAAAGTTACCCAATCTAGATCTTCCTGCCCTGAAATGAGAAAGCAGGATGGGTACGGTGGCTTCTATTCAGTTGTTGCTGGAGCTCTGATAAGTACAACTTCTGTTGTAGCTTGGTTGCCTATGTCCATCTCCTGGATTGTTAACCGCAGCTAACTGATATTCAAGGATCGGGTACCGCCAAAGTGCTGAAGTGGACTGTGGGAAAACAGTGCAGTCTGTCCAACTACAATTTGTTCAGCCTTGCTGAAGCTGTAGATGAAAGTTTCCTTCTGTGTTTATGTTACTGCTGCTATTGGAAATAATCTCTGTATGTCCAACCTTTGCTGCCTTACACCTGGTCACCTGCTGGATCAGAGACATAGCTGTCAATATAGACACAATGTTCGTGTGCATCCTTAGACGGGGCAGCTTTGTGGCACATTGTGTATTTTATGTGGAAGAAGAGGTGTTTGCCATCAGCTTATGTGGAGAAGAATGTGACACCGCCAGCCATCACACCATCCAAGAGTCCCGTTTACAAAGCAAAGTGAGTGAACCGTCTTCGCTGTTAAAACTGGGGGCTGATGGTGGACTGGTTTCTTTTGCTTTACACACATGTTGTAGAGCAGCAAAGTCCTTGAATTTGAACCGGGGCGACTATATTCAGTACTTCTGCAGTTTGACCAGGACCCCTGCAAAACATTTTATAACATTTCAGAGGTCTCTGCATGATTCTCAGCAAGCTTTGTCCTCCGAGACACCAACTGTGAGAGATTCGGGATTCACGGAGCCCAGAAGAACCTTTTATAAAATACTTTATCCTGAGTGAAGTAACACAGCTAAATGACAGAAGGGAAACCTTTGAAGCATGATGTTATCAGCAGTGCATTAAACTTTTAAATTGTGCTACAATTGCACTCTCACTTAGCAATTTTCCTACCAGGCCACTCGTCTATTTATATTATCTTTTGAATGGAGATTTCTTATCCTAATATATGCGCATAAATGGTATCGTCCCTTTTATTTTATGTGCTCTTTTTATGTATGTAAAACTGATATCAGCAACAGGCAAATATCTAATATTTAGCTCACTCTGCGATAACATTTGAATTTGACTCTCAAGAGTAATTTTGCCTTTTACTGTAAGTAAAACAGCCACAAAGGTGAGACTTTTTGATCTTTTCCCCCTGCAACGTTACAGATTCCTGTGATTAAAGTGAAGCGTGTCATGATGTTCTTTTATCAATAGGCATCACCTTTAATCCGTGCCACATTAATTCTTTGTCTGAGACCATGTCATCCCATTCGACCGTTTATCTTGTGTGGCACTGAAAAGTCAGAGCTCATTATGGCCAAAAATAAATGTTTTCTTTTTTTTTCTTTAAAGCTAATCTTCAGGTATGTGATGTTTCATTTCACGTACAAGGCATTAAGCAAATTTCCATAACTCTATAACTATAACTTCCTAATTTAAGTTTTACATGACAGCTGGAAAGCGTGATGGAGCTCTAGATGTAATTAGACTTAAATCCCCTGAGGAGACCAACCATACCTGGTCAGACAGCCTCAGTCAGGGACAAACCACTGCTTTATGGCATTTTTTTCTTTGCTTCTATGTGAAATAGTGTCAGTATTGATTTATTTAGACTCATTCAGCCCTATAAAAGTTTAGGGGAAAAGTACAGTACAGTAGTGTTCATTAACCCACAACGTACATTCTTGTAAAGTGGAGAACTTAAAGAAACAGCGCTGTTCCAGGCAAATAATAGTATATTAAATTAATCTTAAAAACTGCACATGCACCTATAATATAAAATAGATCAGTTATCCCTTTAATAGTAGAAAATAAATACAATAAACTGTCTATTTTATATATATCAAGTGGAAAACTGAAAAAAAACTGAATCTATCTATCTATCTATCTATCTATCTATCTATCTATCTATCTATCTAATTTTAAACAGGACAATTTTTTATGATAACTAAGGACAAAAATATGAGTACTATTGCAAAAAAAACACTGTAGGAGGCAGCACAAACTGATATATTATGGCACCAGTAATAAATTTGACTACTAATTCTTGATATTGGACTTTTCTGTGGCTAAAAAGTGCAGAAAGTGGACAGTTGAGGAGTGCAAGTCAGTCTTATGAACCAGGGAGTTGAACTGTGAAGTCCGTAAGACACAGAGAGGGTGAACACCAGTTCTGCCTGTGAGCTGACACGAAAACAGTAAAACAGAGGCCACATTCTAGTCAGAAAGGTAAAAAGCCATGAAAAACCAACACTAAGGGCTTTGCCACTAATCCAACTGGGCATTTTGACAGCAAACGGCCGAATACAGTATATTTAGAAATTACTAAAAGCAATTGCAACAATCAGTGGAAACTAGGATGACCCTGTATTCCTTTTACAAATCAAAGTTTACTTGCTATTTTTTAAACTGATCTATGTTTTGCAAATTCAAAATGCTAAAACATTTGCGTCTGTTTTTGTACTCTTTTAACACTGATTTTTTTTACAGGGCTAATGTGTGTGTATATATGCAACATTTAATCATTTAGTCATTCATGAATATCTGTGAATATAAAGCAAGGTCATGTCTGCTGAGGAGAGCTAATAGGCTTACAACAGTTTGCAGGAGGATATGTTGGCCAGTCACGATGTCTTACATCCTCCTTAAATAATTTATGGCTGAATATGTACATTGCGTTAGAATAACTTTCAGTCAAGATCCATTTACATTTATATTAATGTTGTTTTTACAGTTGGAAGTGGGGGTAGCACCAGAAGTTACGGAAAGAGAGAAGGATTATAAAGATCCAGTGGGGATGGGTTTAATCAAATAAAGGAATCTCAGGCACACATTACCATATTTTATATACATGTTTTATTTTTAGCTACGCATTTTAGCAACATAAAAATGTGTTTGTCATACACATTGCAAGAGAAAGGATCTCTGGCAGCCTCACTAACAAGTCCTATCATTATTTACTCTTTTGTTGCATAGCTTGTGCTTTTATCTAAAGTGATCTAGAATGTTTTTTATTTATTAAGATGGAAATTTCACTGAATCACTCATCTTTAGTACCTCGCTTAAAGGTACTGAACAAAGAATCACTCTCATGGGTCTACAGCAAGTTAGGCCTGAGTGAGAGCATAAATCCATGTTGCTATTCCCTACAGCAAGACCCGGTTAAGATTACCAGCACATGTGGGTAACCTCTTCTGCAGGACTCAATTGAGATGAAGCACCATCCTGCCACTGGGCTGAGCAGGTATGAACATGCATCTAATCTGAAACTCTACTATGATATAGTGAGATCCACTAAAAGCACTGAAGTGTATGTAACAATGTGCAGCCAACAGAAAGCTTGAGTGGTGTTCCCAACAGTCAGGAGGCTTAAATAACCAAAACAAGGTGGGAAATATCAATATATGGTTATTACCAGTAATAAATTACCTACTTAACCCCAGAGAGCAGTAACTGACCTTGACCGGTTAATGTACGGTCTAAAGAGGCAAATCTTACAGGGGTCAAAGGAGCAGACTAGGAAATTTCCAGCAGTTAGAAATATCTAACCCAGTTGTAGAACCAAGGTGAAGAAAAATACACTGTAGTGAGATAGGAACCTGGTAAGCACCCTGAAAATCATGAGCAAAATGTTTTCCGTTCTGAAAGGGCTGGTGAAATCTGGAAGAGGAAGGACACCTTTTTTATCTGTTATAATTTGTCCCAGTTTCTGTGTCAGATATTTCTTTGCTTTGGCTGACCTTGTTGAGTGCTGCTCTGCATTCAGACTACTTAGAAATATACATTCAAGTATACATTCTGCAATCATTCAGAACAATTTTGAAAAGATCTGTACTCCCTGGTTAAATAAGGTCGATAAGGATAACCTATTAGGATTACAATTACACACCGGGTGACTGTGTGCACATCTCATAACATATAGAAGTGGAATGGAGAAAACACAGCTGGAAGGAAATGGATGGTAAGATAAATATTACAAGATGCAGCTCTATTTATGATGGCAAACTTTTCATTCAAGTGGAAAACCTGCAGATTGGATTTCCTCATCCAAACATTCAAAGCAGAGCATAGGAACTTGGCCGTTGGATATAAATTGTGGCTTTCCATCAATTAACACCTTTGGATGGATGTTAATTTGAAAATAATTGCCTTGTTTGTGTATGCAGCATAAACCTCATATAATTCTGTGCAGGCAGTTTATACTGGGGAGTGAACTTGGCTGGAAGAAATGCATTTTGGACATTTTAATCTCCTCCACACTTGATTGACACTAATTTGACATTAAATTACTTTATTTGTCTGTGCAGGAGATTTAGCTTGCTCCCTTTTTCAAGGGATTCGTGAGATGTTGTTCTCTTTGAACTTCAGCAGCGGGTGCGCTGTGAAATCATCCGCATGCATATCACTGACACATTAGTGATGTTCTGCTTAGTTGAACGTGGACCTGCTGCTTTTACTTGCATTATGCACATGGCCCCATGACAAGAACAGGAAAACACCAGCAGCGGAAGGAGCTCTTCTTTTCTTTGGACCTTTCTAATGTGTCCTAACGGTTTTAACTCACTGCGGTGTGCAGAATTCTTCATTGAGACTTGAACTTATATTGTTCCTATACTGTACACCTCACACTCTTAAGTTCAGAAAAACTCAAATTCAAATTCTGAAATGCTCAGTTGTCATGCTGGGAACCAGGAAATATTTTGCCTCCCTTCCATAACTCATTCTACACTCTATTAATAACCAACCACTATCCTAAGACAGGGTCACAGCAGTCCAGAACCTATCCCAGAAGTATAAAGCACTAGGCTTGGCAGGGGACACCTCAGATGGGACACCGGTCCTTTGCAGGGTAGCCCTTCACAAATGCATTGGCTCCCCTTCACACACTCCAATCAATTTAGAGTCACTTGGAAGACCTAGAAGACACCGTGATGCTTTTGGAGGAAATCCATCCAAACCCCTGGAGAACATTCAAATGCCAAGCTTCAAAATTCAACAGAGACTGACGCTACACCCAGCTGCACAGCTGTTGAAACTCCGGCATTCCTTGTATCACCATCACGGAACCAACTTCTATATTAAAAACTCAAAATGCAGCTTCTAATTTGTTCACGTACTTGAGAGTTTCTTGGCTTTCAGTATCGGTTTTATTACATCGCATTGGACCAGTAATTAATAATACCATCGGTCAATAACTGGCTCGCCACCTATTAATACCCCTTTAAACAAATGATGCTGAATTTACTGGTTTGACTTTGTTCATAAGAATACACAGCAGATTTACAGATGGCAATTTTTTTTCCCTCTCATAATAAATTGCTGGGTGATGGGAGTTCTTTTGTTTGTAGCTAAAAGAGAAATTGGACTGATAGACACTGTAATTAAGTTCTGATCAATATCTTTAATGCATTCATTTGATTGAATGAATTTAGCCACAGGACTGCAATTAGTTAAGTGTCATGAAAGCAGTTCAGTCAAGAAAAAGGTGTAAAAGATACCATGGTGTTGCACTGTGAACGCTGCATATACAAGCGAAAACATTTTATGCATTATCTGGCTGGAAAAATAATTAAACTTGCTCGTGGGATGGATCAGCCAAAGTTTCAATGTATCGTCTGTTATTGTTGGGCTATAAAAGCAATGTTTTATGCATCTCTTTATGCTCTGCATGGCTGAACATTTTCCATCTGTGCTCTGCTGGTGGTCTGTATGTCCTGGGGTCTAAATATGTGTGTGTATGTTTCTGCAGCCCTGTACAAATAACAGTGTGCGACACAGTTTCAATTATATACCTGACTGCACAACTGCATCCTTCGTATTCGCGGGACTCAGAAGGAATGAAGGAATAATGACATTATCAGCCACACAGAAGAACATGAGCAGAATGTGACATCCTGAATGAGGTCCTTTCGCTGCACCTTTAGTGTTGGCTGTGACCCAGACGTGGCGCTAAACGGGAAGTCGATGCACCGATGGGCTAGGAGTACACACCGGTGAAAAAGAAGGCACCGAGGGACTATTACAGCCACCCCAGCCATGACAGACACCGCTCAAGCAGAGCCAAGAGGGCGACTGAAAAGCTTTTCCGTCAAGGTGTAATGCCACCACGGCTACTGCCTTATAAGGAACGGGAATGGTTCCTCACTGACAACAGAGTAAAGATCAAATAAATAATAGTAAATCAGTTAAAAGCTGACAACAAAATGAACGAGAAAAGTAAACACAAAATAGATGCAACTAACAAACACAAGAAATGGCTGCTCGCATAGCTAGTCGAGAAATACGTTTATTTGCATAGGTAAAATGGAGACCCCTGCCCCCAAATGGGAGACTTTCAATAAGGCGAATGTGAAGTATTCATCAATCACATTCCAAGGGCCAACCTTACTAACCACCCCAGACTCCAGTTTTGCTTGCCAGGCTTGCAACATAGACAGATACGCAGAGGTGAAACAATGCTAGCGTTAGCACTCCATTTTCTGCTAAGCTATGCAAGTATGTGCATTAATAATATTGACCTGTTACTTAAAATGTAGCACAAAATTAAAGAGAGCAGTACTTTATCTGTTAAGTGACTTGACAGAGCATTGTTAAAGACTTTGTATAATTTAAAAGTGAGGGTTGGACAATTCAAGAGAGATACAGTACTGTGCAAAAGTCTTTGGCGCCTGTGGGAAAAATGCTATAAAGCGAGGATGGTTCCAAAAATAATGCCATGGATACTTATTAATCAATAAACCTTCTAAAAAGTGCAGGAGACAAAAAAGACCTCAATCAAATAAATATTTGGTGGGACCACCCTTTGCCTTTAAAGCAGCATCAATTCTCTTGCATGCAGTTTAAGGTAGAGGTTGGTAGGTTCTTCCAAACATTTTGAGGAACTGGCCACAGTTCTTCTGCAGACTTTGACTGTCTCTGCATGTCCTCCCAGACTGACTTGATCGTGTTGAGATCAGGGCTCTGTGGGGACCATACCATCTGTTGCAGGATTCCTTCTTTTTGCTGAAGATAGTTCTGTGCGACTGAGATTGGGTGCTTGAGGTCATTCTCAGGCTGCAGAATGAATTTGGGACCAACCAGAAGCCTCCCTGATGGTAGATAAGAATCTACCTGTACTTCTCAGCAGACATTGAAGTTGCATGCCTAAGACTTTTGCACAGTACTGTATGTGTGTTCGTGTTTGGAATGAGAAGCTATGCTGTTGCCACAATGAAGTGTATATGTCGTGATATATCATTTTTCCCAGTTCTTGTCTAAGGAAACAAACTCATTTAAAAGAGTGATTTTTTATGATGGCTTTTTAGGGTGTATGTTGCATTAACCAATATTTTTATCACAGAAGTTTGCATGAGGCCCCCTTGTCACAATAGGAGGGGACCACCAGAGACTTGAACCTACAACTGTAAGGCCACTTGGTAAGATCCTTATTGCCTGACCTTTGTCTATCATCTAAGATGACTGTAAATCAATGTAAAGCTTGACTTTAAGCAAAGTATTGACCTGTGAATCCTCTCGCTGTCCCTGTAAGCTGCTCTGAGTATTAAGTGTCCCTCATGTCCCTCACCCAGCCAACCAATTCATGCATTCAGCACGCCAGACAAATGCTAGGCAGGTAGGTAGTGCCACATGTGTACATTTATGGTCTCGACCTAAACACACCAGTATCTAGGGATGTCCTGGGGATTGGAGAAAGGCCAAGATAGGCGAGCGGGAAGCAAAACATCGATATCACATTTGCAATCTACCATTCGGGGAAGGTAGGAGGGATGGGAGGCAGTTTGATTAATTTGTAGCCTCAGAGAATGAAGCACGAGCAGGTCTTGGTAGAGCGCCATCATTCCGGTGGAACTCCAGCTCCGCCTAGAAGAATTACAGTTATGCACAGGGTGACTGTGCACCCCTCTTCAGAGGGCAGCACACGGACCAGGAGACATAGAAATGATCAATAAACTCGTTCGCAACAGGAGGACGGCTGTAAAGAATGTCTTGCAAATTAAATTGCTGCTTTATCTTCTCATGGTAGTATTTCAACTGGCTTAATCAGACAGTAAATGGTTTTAGTTGTGAACCGTTGCAAGGTGGATTTGCTTTGATTATGTCTATGCAAAATAGCCAGCTACACCGCTGCTCAAATGTCACTCTCTGAAACCTTTCCACAAGCTTTTATGTCAAGATTAAACATTATGCGTGTAAGTCTGCATCCCCAAACTCTGTGCTACCTGCTGTATTTATGCACTGTGAGGAATAATAAAATCACTTTGTATTTGTGCTCATGTTTTCACTGACTTTGCCATGGTGTGAAGAACGTGTTTTGTGGGATGACAACTACCTGCCCCGTGGTCCCATACAGCCTTCCTCATTGCCTCGTCTGTGCATCCACACGTTGAGACACACCGGATGCTCCCTGCGGGACGTTCAGTCCTGAGCGCCACATGGGCCGAGGCAGTTTGCTAAGTAAGAACATTAATGATAGGCAGGTTTATTGATCCCTCCTTCTGGGATACACCTTCAAACATGTCTCTCCCATACACACAAACTACTTGTGGGGCCTTCACTGAACTCATTTTAACCCAATGAATAATTCATAACCCCCAACATTTTGCAATTTTGCATCTTTCTTAAGCGAGGTAATTTAAAGAAAAAACGTCAAAATAAGCATTTAAAATGCACCAGGAGGTCCCCAAAAGGGTGTGTTTCGAGGTTTACTGGACTTGTAAGGAAATCTTCCTTAAAGATGTCCTCACACGTTTTTTTTTCTTTTTTTAATGTTCACACACATGCAAACACTCAGCATAAAAGATCCAACAGTTTCTCTGTGCTGAATAAACTTCCAGAGTGACCTGGTAAATATTTTATGCCCCACACCATTTACTACAGCATGCAGCAATACTTCTGTGCGTGTTGTAAAATTCACTGAACTATTACTGTCGCAAATGAACATGAAGGGCAATGATTTTGCTAGGGGGCTCCCGTGTGGTCCAAGCAGATCAAAAAGACCCACTATGAAGCACACGATGCTGGGGTAACAGGTAGAGCATTGGCAGAATAGCACCTTTACAAACATGACCCCATTAGAAAAAAATTCATTTTTTAAGTGTCGTTTGTTTCAACACTTAAGCACACATCGGCGAATGTTGAGCTGTGTGTAAAACCTGCGGTCACTTTCTACGTGAGCATCTGCTGGGTAATTGAATGGTGCAGTAATGCGGTGCAAAATGCAATCTTATAAATAATATTTAAAGACACCATAGCAGCGGCACAAGCACACCCTCACAGAGAGATGCCGTCATTTCCAAGTCCTGAATACCTCATAAGTGGTGACGTAAGCCATTGGCTGCAAAAAAAAATCCAACCATGCAATTAAGTGAGTGAATTGCCACACAACTTGATAAGAACCACTATTTACTGCCACTCTGCCCCTCTGGAATGATGCCCCATGGCAGTGGAGAGCCTGCTGAGTTATAGCTCTTGCAAAGCCTGTTCCTCTGCTATTAGCACTGTTGTCGTAATTATCTTTCGCAGAGAAGCACGGTTCTACCACGAGGGGTGAATTGCGGCACCCATGCATGTGCTTGCATACTGGAGCTCACATCGGGCTGAGCGGAAAGGGGTTGTTTTTGTGACAGTCAGAGTGCGAGGGTCAGGCGGGGGAGCAGAGGGAAAAATTGAGGGGGATATAGGGGGAAAGTTGATGGGCTGGATTAGGTATGCAGTGGATGATGCAGAGGTTGTGAGTCAGTCTGTTCGCAAAGGTCTTGACCAGACCCTCCAGTCCCCCAAACATACGTAAAATTCCCGTCAGCGACTACAGGACATGCATTTTTATGAGCAAAAAGCAGGAGCAGAATATGACAGCACCTTTTAAAGGGCGGTCCACTCACAGTCAAAATTACGGGAATATAGGAAAAGTTCCAAACTATACCTGTAGGTGCTGGTAGCAGAATGGAACGTGGATGAAATGAAGATTTGTATGGACTTTTTTTTAACAGGCAAGCAACGGGGTTTCCAAAGATAACCACGCTTTTTTTGTGTATTTTTCTACAGGAAACAAGCACTAGAGAGCTCAGCATTGAAGACCAAGGTAATGTGGTTTCACAGGGTGATTCAAGCAATAGCTATAACAAGCTAGCAGTGATGACGGAACTCAAAATATTTTGTCCTCCATGGGGTACACAGTGGCTAAACTTGAAGGGAAGGTTTAGTTAAATTTCCACAGATGGGAGAAATTACTTAGAGGCAGAAACAAACAAACCCACTTTTCAGCAAACCCATTTTCTTCTTAAGTGATGTATGGATCAAGAGACACCTGCATTTCTAATGAATTAAATTCCATTCAAATTGGATTGGATTCTATGAAACTGGTACAGCCTGGAAATGCAGGAGCTACTTTAAGTCGGAATGAAACACAAATGCTTGTTGAACTCGGTTCACATTTTTGTATCTGACATTTAAATGTGAGGAAGTTGCAGGTAAGACTTCCCACAGTGTGTACGAAAGACACAACAGGTAGTGAAAAGTGGGACGTGTTCCACATGAGTCACTTAGTCCAACAATATCACTGGGTACCATGGTATATCCTGACCGATATTTGAGCGGAGAGGCCTGTAACCACAAAATCACAGGTTGAATACCCTAGTATTTATTATTACTTTTTTCATTAAGCTGACGCTTTTCTCCAAAGCAACTTGCACCAATAGGTCTCCACACTCCACACTCCACGCTATTTAAAATAGTGGCAATTTATAAAATTCCATTGTATTGCAGGGGGAGAATCCACATTCGGGCGATAGTACATAACACTACAGCTCCAATTTACCTGCACTCAAATCCAAAACAACAGGTCATGTTTCCACATATCTGGTACTTCTGTCCCCTTCACTGAGGGTATGCTTGGCATACCCATCCTTGAACTCCAATGATTAACAGGGACCATCCTCAGCCCTGTGCATGTCGCGTTATTCTGTCTGGACAAAAGGAAGATCAGTCAGGAGTTGAACTCCAACCTAAGTGCGTACTGCACCATAAAATTGAAAAAAAGAAGTGGGAGTGGTGTGACCCACCAGGGTCATTGACTTACACCTAAGGCAATTCTAAGGAGAGGGTAGACAATACACCTGTGAGTGTGGAAATGCTGAGGATGGGATTCTATGCCATATGTTCCTGGATGTGTTGTATCACTATGTGGTTAGTGAAACAGCGAGTAAGACAATGGGTGCAGCCCCCCTTCCAAAATGAGCCTCCAGTGATCACCCTACCTCCCTCCTCACAATCTCCTTCTCTCCTTGATTCTCCCCCCACTGAAAAAATACCAGCTTCCTTGACAGACAATTTGCTGCTTGGGTGATTCTAACAAAGCTAAGAAAGCACTGAACAAGAGGAGGAGAGGGAGGCATGTGAAGGAGAAGAGTGAAAGAGTGAGATAGCACAAAAAGAACCAGGAAGAAGCTTTTGCAAATAATACCAAGAGGAGTTCATCTGGGTACCGAGGGACATGAAGACTCTAACTATTTATCCCCCTCTGCAACATCAGAAGTCTCTTCCATCTGTCAGAATCTGCAGAATCCCATCCCTTTTGAAGGAAAGACCTGGGCTTTTGAATTACAACACGGTGATGTGTTTGAACAATTTTGCAGACTCTGTCCCAGGTTTAATATTTGCTGGAATGTTTCTCGAATCATTCCTTTGATTGTTAATTATTAGGAACATTACACCTTACTGTAAGCACTGGGCTAAAGGCTTCACACAGAAAGAATCAGACCCCAAGCTCTCCGGCTGAACATCCGGCTGAACAACCCAGGCAGCATCATTGAGATGCAAGGTGTTTGAGCAACACCGTGGTATGTTTCTGCAAAAGCAAGCTGTGGAGAAAGATAACATTTTAGCAACAGGGACTGCTTCACTTATCTTGCTGGAGTTGGAGTTGTTTCCCACTGATACACAGAGTTTTATTATGCTCTTTGAGTACCTGCCAAACTGGGGTGTCCTCTTATGCTCCTCCCCATGGTACCAGTACTGCTGCAGACATTACAATGTGACAACGCAAAAAAAAAAGCCCGAAACACCAGCAATATCCGAAAACTTAATTTGCCTTGTGCGAGAATTTTATTTGCTTCGGAATATGACATTTCCTACTTACCTCTTCCTTTAACAGTGAATCTAGTGCATTTATTGCTTTAGAGTTCCCGGTTTCTGATTTAAGGAGAAGTGTCCATGATCACCTGATACTGGAGACTTCAAGCTACCGCACTTGCTGTGTTCAAAGCATGTGTGATGCACATGAACAGCACATGAAACAAGTCCCATTGCTAAAGTAAATCCTGCAAATCTGCACCTTAATAACATGACAGAGTAAAAGGAAAGGAAGAAGGAAAAGAGGAAAAGAGACTCATTTTCCAGTTGCTCTGGCGGATAAGAATAAGCTGTGTGACAGTTCCTTGGAAAGATACAAATAAGACAGTTCACAGTGAAAATGTTTATACTGATCAATTATTCATACATTCCGTGATTTTTTTTGTTGTAATTCATATTCATATTGTATGATCAGTAATAATAAATGTTCATGTGATATGTCCTGTTTTTGTCTGTGTGGTGCCACAGTTCTCATTTTATTAACCTATAGTTCATTTTTAATCTGCCCTATTAGATACGATAACTTGAAAATACTCATGAAAATATTTTATATAAACTCTGGAGAGATATTCCTTTTCGATTAACCAAATGTGGATCTTTTTTGTCAAATCAAACATTCGGAACTCTTTTCTAGTTTACAGCCTTATTGTCTGTAAGCAGTCAAAATTACCCCCTTATACTGCCTACAGTTCCTTTGGTGTCCGTGGCACAGAGAGCCCTCGTGGGCGTCGTGAGTTTTCATGAAGGTACTGATGTGCATACGTGTATGTGTACCACAGAAATTGACCCATATGAATAAATTGCCGTTTAAAAAAGAACCTAAATGGATATCAATGAGCAAGAAGGTAATATATATCCTTATATGTATGGGGCCATCTGGTTTCATTTCCTTTTTAACATGCTTTTATACTTGTCGAAAACAAGTTGTCAAAATGATTTCCTCTCTATTCAAAACTGAACATTTTGTTTTGTCTTTCTTGTGTTTATCTGGAAAAATTATTATTTTAATTAAATTTGAGAACCAATGCCTGTGCTATACTTACTTGAAAGAAAATAACCTGTACGTTGAACCTTGCTGTACGTTTGGATTTAGATTTTTTTTTTGCCTCCATGTTACTGAGTGCTACTGAGAGCACACAGCAGGCAACAATATCCCAGCTTTGGCCATCTATCAAGTGCAAATGTCCTGCAGAAATGTCAGAAAGTGCATGAAATCAGTAAATGTACAAACAGATCCAAGCTGTGTTGTGTTCCATTGGCATCAGTGATGTGACTCTGCATATATCACATTGACTTTGGAAGATGCCAACCAGGAAGCGACGCTGGAACGTTATCAGTCTCACGTTACTTTATCGAGTACCCAAGCAGCACCTGCAAACTCGCTTTACTCTATCAAGTTGCATACAGCCCACTCAAAACTGCCACTTGGGAGGTTGCCTTTTTTTTCAAAAGGAGCATTCAGATGGCTCGTCGTTCCCTGCAACAAAAAACAAGTACTGCTTCTTTTCTATAGTTCAAAACACAGTGTCCAGGTACCAAAGTGAAGAACGTGTTTCACTGAAAATCATCTGCAACGGGGGGTGGGGACGGTTATAAATCCTCATCGTTTCATTATACAGTTTGAAGCGGAAATAGTCCTAAAATAGCAATATGACAGAAAGACTCCGCATCTTTCATGTTTCAGGTGTCAGATGTTGTTTCGTTGTCACTAAGGTGTCGGCCCAAGCCTCTTATTCCTAGTTGCTATATTACATATTGTTAACAGCAACAATGTTTTTATAACTATTTTACCCACGAATACTTGCCTGTTGCTAGGACTTGTTCTCTGTTTTGTTGGAGATACTCCTGTGGTTTGGTCCTCTGTGTAATTCTGTTCTAAAATTACTGCACAGGAGGCTGAGAAAGCTTTAGTCTGAAGAACTCACCAGCCACTAAACTGTAGGAAAAGAGAAGTAAAATAGACAAAGGAGAGGGGGACTGTGAGACATTTTCATTTTAGAAGGTGCAGATGTTGTAAGAGGAACAGAGAGAAAGGTAAACCCTAGTGTGCTGGTGTCAGACACACACATGCAAGAGACACAGCGAAAGGCTAAAGGAAGCCAAGCAACTGTAGTGGGAAGACAGTAAACCAACCGTGGTTTGTTCATCAGGTCTCATTACTCGAGATTAATAGACGATGTGTAATTTGGAGCAATTAGGAGACATGATTTCCAAGGTACAGGATTCACCTTTTTTACAGCCAGTATGATTTGTGGAATCACAATAATTATGGATTACATTACAGTCTTTATATAGTAACACCTCGATTAGGGCCATTTCACAATTACACGGCCCTTAATAATTCATCACAATAATGAACCTTTTTTTTAAAAAATGGAATTTCATATTCGTTATATATAAAAGAGACTGTTTTTCTACATTCATTTGCTATTACTAAAGATGTAACTATTTTGTATTAGGTTGTACAAGCACATTTTTCAAGCTCTATTTATGCAGTAAACTGCATCAATGACGCCCTAAAGCCCTGTTTCATTAAGCTCTATTTCTATGAACACATCTAGAGTGCTAACTGAGGTATTGTTACATTCTTTATACTGCTCTTCTTTGACCTTCAGTGACGTCAAGTTTGCTTGGTTATCGAAATAACCATGCAAGGTTGTAGGCATCCTCCAATATAGAACACAAGTGTGCCATTTTATGTTAAAACATAATTACAGGGAGCTTCAAAACACAAAAGTGGTATTATTAGTGGTTATCTGACATTGCAGAAGGTCAGGCTGTAAATAGATAAGGCTAAACACACTACTTAATGTAGATTTTAGCACAGTAATACATAATACAGCCTATTTGATCGCACATTACACCCTGTAAGGCCACTAAATGAAGATCATATTTCAGTTGTATATTGAATTGTAATATCTTTTGGTTTTGCATCAATGGCTAGGAATTTGTCCATTTTCCAAAGCAATGCAAATCTCAGGAGTTCAAGTACTATGGTTATATTAAGGAATGTGTTGTGGTTAAGGAAAGGAAATATGTTACAGTCAAAATTAAGACATATCAGTGATATATTGCTTGAGCTCTTATTCGTGAATGTCTCCCGCAAGTTACTATCAATATAAAAAAGTGTTTTCATCCAGTTTCATTTGTTGTATAAATCAGTCCCACTGTGACGAGAATACGTAACATCTACCTACATCTAAAAGTTGGTACTTGGCCAGTTTGACCTGTCAGTGCCCATCCATGTGACTTCTGGTAGATCTTTGATGTATTTTGTTACTCACAGTCTTCACTTGTGCCCACCGGCTTGTCTTTGAGCTTTCAGGATACTCCATAAAGACAGCGTATTTGGAGATATTCTTCAGCCTGGCCTCCCAAAGGATGCCACTGAAGATTAAGGCAAGATAGGCTGTGGCAGCTTGTTGCTCAGATGTTTGGATAGCCAGATGTTCCCCGCCTGGAGTGGCAGTAGGGTGAATGTCCCAAGGCTGAAATGACATCACTGTGATAAAATGCACCACCACACCAACACATGTGGGTGGTCGGCACCTGCTGCATACCGTAAGCCCATTAGATTCCTGGGGAAATGGGGCCTTTTTCCACCTGCCCCCTGGGAGGTGTGCACAGCACCAACCAAACAACCAAGGCAGAAAGACAAATTGGGGAGTTTTTCGTGAGAGTGGTAATCAGACACATTCATCACAGATGGGATAATCACACACATTCATCACAGCCACGGAGCAAAACAACAGGTCACGAGAAGCCCCCCAAATCCACTCCATAACCCCATCACCTTCACCCACCCACCACTACATTTACTAAAAATGCAACCTATACTTTTAACATCCAGCAGAGATGCATATTAGAGCAAAGGGCCGGCAGAAAAACAATCAAGTAAACAATGCAAAGAAAACAAAGCAAAACAGCTGAAATTACAATATTCTGGAAACCTTTTTAATTGAACTACTGCTATGACCCTACAATTACTATGAGTTTGTTAATTTACCCCAGAGTTTGTTTTGCCAAATGAAGCCGCGGAACTAGGCTTCCAGTGAACATTTAAAGAGGACGACCGATATTGTGTAAATGATAATTATCACTATCGATAATGATCGGGGAAATAAAGGAACTAGGACGGCAATTACTGCGATTCCCATAAGAGGGGAAAACACAAAGTAAAGATAAAATCAGTTCATCATTACTCATGTTGCAGGTGGGACAAATGAAAAGATGAAAACAGTTTTGCTGTTGTTTGTCTTGATGCCAGTGATCGAGAAAACTGCTGGCATTAGCAGTACACGGATAAAACTGTACAAACTTGGAGCGTTAATGAGCAGTGACACATATTGCACATAGTCAAGATGGTCTGCTGGTGAGAGAACTTTTATTAACAGATAAATGGTTGCTAGTAGGGTGTCATGCAGACACACTATAACTCACACTTTGATGCTGTGACTGGCTGTGGAATAACAGAGGCTTGTGTTGGTGGTGCATTCTGGGAAATGCAGGGATCTACGTCTTTTGCAAACACAGTGGGTTGGGAGAAGTGAGATGTAAGGAGAAGGAGAAGAGGAGAAACACCAATGAGGTGTATTTTCGATGACAGACACAGCCACGCAGATGACCTCAAACTGAACATTTTCAGCAAAGGTGACCAGTGACAGCACTCATGTCCTCAGTAAAAGTGGACAAACTGAAGCTCAAAATGCACCTGGAGGGAACAGGTGGCCACCCTCGTCTCTCTTTGTGACGTGTCTCTCGCTGCCCTTTGCTCATGCTCCCGGCCTTTTCCAATCGGATGAGGTGCGACAGACTTTGGCGGAACGGTGGGAGGTTCCTGCTATCTCTTGGCACACAGCTTGCTGGAGCACAACCCCGCACTTGACACCCTTCTCTCCCGTCACACTCCTCGGTCACACTCTTCTTATTCCAAGGGAGAGTGAACCTCAAGGAAGAGGGATGAGGTCGGAGTTTCTTGCAGAGCTCAGTGTGACCAGTCATGTCTGATGTTTGATACTGTTGACATAGAGAGGACATGTCTTTCACACTCCCTCTCTCTGTCTCTCTCTCTCTGTATGTGTGTATATACTGTAAGGAGTGTCTTGTTTAGGAATTTTCACAGAAAGACTGAATATATGGCAGAGATGATGATGACGGTGAAAATAATAAAAAAAACAAAACAATAATAATACAATGTCAGGTTTACATTCTAAGCTATTTTCTGTTGTTAAGTCACTGTGTGCAGCTTAAATTGGTAGACAGTTATGTTTATTAAGATTATTTATGAACATTCAACCTGCCAACCCAACTTCCATCATCAGACAAACCAACTTCATATACTCGTTCAGCTCAGTCCCTTTCCTCTTTCATAAATTGTACTGTGGCATAAATTTTGACACTCAAAAGGCACCTTATGGTTCTTGCGGTTTGCGTTTCAGAAAGTTATGTAAACAACAGATGGCAGTGCCAGTGAAAAATGTGCGTAAACTATAGAGAAAATTTATCTTTTTTGATTTCCCCGAGGACTAAACTACTCCCTATGTAAACACAATGTGAAAGCGAGGTGTTTTCTGGATCATCACACTATTTTGACCTGGGAGGTCAAAGGGCCATACTGCGTTGAGTCTGTTATGCAGCAGAGCAGAAGAGAAAATATCTTCTCCCTAAAGGTGCTGTGAGAGGTCAGGCTTGTTTATTTTTTGTTTAATAGCAATCTAGGTATCCATCTCCATCCCTTTTCATCTTGTTTTGATTTATTCTTGCTGTGGGTAGGAATCAACTTCCAGAGGCCACCTGTTAGTTAAATATAACCAGGGCTTCTCAACCACTAAATAGCATGGCAGAACTAACCAGGGCCTTTGATAGAGAGTGGGTGGATACTGGTTGGATGGATGGATGGATAGATGGATGGATGGATGGATGGATGGAAACTTGAAATATTGTTCACAGGAAAATGCAGAAAATGATGTCATAGCAACTTCTTTGGGGCTCAGTAGATACAGGTGCATCACTTCTCCTGAACAGTGTGACCTCTAGCTGCATCTAACATGGAGACCAGCCATCTGGAATTCTCAAAAGAGAGAATTTAGATGGAATCTCTCTTTCTCCTGCTCTATCTCTATCATAGGCTGGCCACTGCTTCCTCTACTCTGCTTCCATAACAGGCCCACAATTTCAACAAAGCGCATGAAAAACGAGAGAATTGGCTGGTCCCTGGGAAGGACACGCTCATTTATTCTTTGGCAAGTGGGGGAAAAAAAATGAGTTAGGCCCAATAAAGTACCTCTTGGGGAACAACACAAGATTTGCAAAAAATAAAATGCAAAACACTGAGACATCTATTCATAAGCGCCTCTGGGGCTTGGTTGGCTAGAATTGTTTCTGTTTCCAGCGTAAAACAATGTATCGTCACTTCCAATTCCTCCAGACATTCCTTTCAGTACTAAAGAGAAAGTCAGGCACATCTAATATGATTTGTTAAATGCGATCTGTTAGACCCTTACTATCCGTGGAGAAAAAAGCTGTCGCGAGACATAGTAACTAGAACAAAAGTGACACCCTGCTATAAAATGTCAGTGACGTGACAGGAAGACATAACAAATGATATTTAATTTCAAATTATGGATTTTGGCCAGAATTACATTGAAAGGTGCGGGTCATCATATTTGTCCATGGTTCAGCAGCTACAGGACAAGTCATGACATATCATAACATTTCTGTTACAATGTGGTTCACAACTGGATGCAGGTGGTTTATAAGCACTTCAGAATAAATACAGCAACACAGCTGAGGTCACTCTTGCTGTCTTTGGTTTGATTTTTGAAAAGGCCTCATATACCTGACCCTCAAGGCCTTGTGTGAACATCTTTTTTTTCCCCCGGTTCTTGCTGATTCGGTGCATCTCATCTCTTGTTGCACAGTCTTGCCTTTGACAACGGATGAGCGTCCCGCTCTCACAGCGCTCTGAGAGAGCCTGAAAGCTCAAACCGCAGTCAACTTACTGTGTTTTACACATTACACACAGCATTTTTACCGACGTTGTCCCCTGCAGCTATCTCTGTGAACCGTGTGAAGAATGATGGATGTGGAAGCTGGTGGTGCATCCAGCCTCCGCCACCACAGTCTATCACCCGTTCACCGTGGGCAGGGAACAGTGTGAAAATTATTCATTAACATTAAGTCACATATTTATTAGGCAAGCAAATTTATTTCAACACCCCTTATTTTATATTGCGTTAAAGTTTTCAACAAAGTAAAATGTTGAGGCCACTATGCAGTGCAGTGCTTACAGCCATTGCTTTGCATTTTAAGGGCCTGGGTTTCAATCCCAGCTGTAGTACCCTTGACAAAGGTACTTACCCTGAATTGTCAGAGTAAAATTACCGCGCTGAATAAATGGGAAAATTACTGTTAGTAGCTCTGTATACAAAACACAATGTTGTCATTAACAATGATTAAAGGTATCAGATAAATAAGTTAAAAATGAAAAGAGTTACAAATAATAAGAGTTTAAAAAGAAGTCGTATTTTGCGTCATTCTTCTTTATCAAGTATATCCTAACCACTGACCTGAGGGGGGAAAAAAAATCTAACAAGCAACACAGTTTTTGAACAGTCTTTAAAACCACAGTAAATGGGTCCAAAGGGAGGATGTGCCTAAACCGAAACCCTTCATTCACTGCATAAATCAACAGGCATTTATGTTCCCCCCATTTTACCTAAAATGAACGCAAACGTAACAAAATAATTGAAAAAAATGATCATCGGCTATTTCTTCCACTCAAACTCTTGTCACTTTGCTGAACCTCGGCTTCATTAGGAAAGCCTTTGACAAGAGAGTTTCTCATTGTTTATTAAACAGATAAAGGTTCCTCTTCAGTGGAAAAAAAGAAACATTTCTGGTCAAAATTTCCAGGAATCATCGCAGGAAGAAGCGTGAGCCTGAGAAGTCATACAAGTGAATATTTGGATTTTATTGCATAACACGCTTTAATGTTCAATGTCACTGACCCTCCAGAAGCAAATTCATTGGTAAAAGCAATAAAGCTCCTCTGAATTTTAATTAATTTAATTAGAAACAAGCCGAGAGGCAGAAAAGTCCAGATATCATTACTGTCTCTGAATGAAGGAGTGTGTAAAACTTTTTTCCTTCATACCTTGTTTTCAGATTCCTTCTTAACGCCGGTCTGCTTCATGCGTTCACTTGCTTCTGCCTGCTCCCCACTGTTGCACTACCTTTCCTTTCTGCATGGTGTTTCGAGGAGTGCTGGACATTAAAAGAGCAGGACATGGTAAGATGTGTAGCTGTTCATTTAGCATTCTTCCTCTTTGCTAGAGGAAGAACACCAGAGGCATCAGTCTGTTTGGCTCCCCACATAACACAAGGTGCAGGGGTATCAATTCAGAACCCTCCTTGTTCACTGCACAACCATTTGATGCAGCAAAGGAAAGAGAAGAACAGAAAGATACCTGGCACACTTGGGGCCTGCTCACTAGAGAGCCATTCTGTGGCCACTCAGATGTTCGCAATTTCCAAATCCACCCACAGGGCTTTGGTGGAAGACGAGGAATATGCAGCATCTGGAATAGCTTCAGTGGGGTTTTGGTGTGCAAAAGGTTTCACAGGACTTACTTTGCCAGCTTTCTGCTGCAGATGTATATGGGTCTGGAGGGGAATGAAAATGAAGGAGTGTACTGTCTCACTGGGCATTGCCCGAGTTCTGATGATATCCAAAATTGAAGGCAGGCCAGAACTTGAACCAGCAGATACATCTTCCTCTCATTCTCTTGAGAGCTGCCTCACCTGACCCTGACTCTGTGTCACAGTCTGCTCTGCTCACTTTTATTGGCTTTGCGTGTGAGTTTTGGAAGGTGTTCATGTAAGCTGTGAAACAAAAATAACCAAAGGTGGATTGAGGTGAGACAACTGTTTCCTCCTCCTGGTTTTTGTCTTGTGTGTTTTTTCCATTTACTTCAGTGTTTCTGCTCATCTATCCATCTTTCTGACAGACCTCCCAGGCCTTGTCTTTTCACCTGTTTCTCCACCTATAATCTGCTTACCCCTCATGCAGTTCTGATCACGCTGACCAGCCCTCAGATTGGCATTGTGTCAAGCCGCACCTTCTTAGATACCCTCGGGGGACCCCAGGACTGACATTTTGCTGTGTGAAAAGCTTTTAACTCCTCGACCAATCGTAAATCCATCACTGTGTCACGGTGCCTTGGAAAGGTTGGAACAAAAAATAGTAGAAACAAAGAAACGAGCTGAAATACAAAGACTACAGTGATCAGACTCTGCAAAGTGTTCACTGTAAGGAGATCAGCAGATCAAATGACAATCTGTATATTGTATATAGTTATTTATCTTGTCTTTTTAAAGTTACAGGTAACGATTTACTGTAACGGTGCATCAGAGTGTCTGTGGCGAGACTTGTTTGTCAAGAGGGCCAAACTTATGCACCATTATGGACATGCTATCCAACCCCACCATTCCTTTCCTCCTTTGTGGGTGAAGCTATCAGAAACCCTTTTGTATACAAAGGCAACACACAATGATGCCGAAGTGAAGGCTGCTCAATCTGCTGAGTTTGTGGGGTGCACCTCCTTTTCTTGGTGTTCCAGGAGGTTTGAGGACCCTGTCTGGAAGGTAACACTTCAGCATGACACACCATTAACACTCTCTGCTCCAATACTGGGTTCTTTATCCGTGTCAGGCTTCGATGGCTGTTAATTTACCGTGCAACTTAGCAACGCATAAAACACCAAATCCCCTCCTGGCCTGTGGATTCTGTATACATTTAATTGTCACAATTACTGAGAGAAAAAACAATTGAAAAAGCACTGAGCATAACGGTTTGTGCATAAACAATTTGAAGTAAACAATTCTCATCGCTAAGTAATTGCTCCTTCAATTACGTGTGCCTACTCTATCAATTCGAGTTTTTATAGTTTGCTGTTTCCACAAATTGGGCCTTTGTTCAGGCATTAAATATTTCACCGTGAGGACCCATTCTGTATATTGTTTTTCAGGTACGGATTTCCTTGAGCTCTTTTATAAATGCCTCTTGTTGCACTGCGCTGATAATTCCTCCACTTTATAGAGTATTTTAAACTTCTGAAGCATAGACGCTTTTTAACTGTGCGCTTTAACATCATTCAATGTGTCTGTTACAGCAGCACGTTTAATTAGTGCTCCTCTTTTTTGCCGTTTCCTTTGGGGGTTTGGAAGCAAGGACTTGCAAAGCAATCTGCTGGCAAAGAGCTAATTATATCTATATTGTGGGCACAATAACAATGCTTTCTTTGCTGGTAAATGAGCGATTGACATAAACGTTCGCAAGAACCTTGCCGTTCGGCAGCTTTCGTGGAAACGTGTGCAGTCCATCTGGTGTTTTAAAGGATCTTTCGTTGGACATGTTTGCGCTTAGTGCATTTTCATCTCAGAGTCCACGTAAAAGGCTCCAGATAAAGCCACCCGTCAAATGAACGTGTACAAAATGAAAATCAGCTTCTCTTACTGAGTGACGAATCCTGACATGTCACTAAATGAAGCCTTACTTAGCTTTACATGCATGGTAGCATAATGAAATCAGACGGAAAGGAATCGCTTCCGAAGTGGAACACAAGCATTGACTCTATCTACTAAGGGTTTATACGTGTCCTCTACAAACGGCATAATTGTGCCGCTGAGGGTTTTATTCAGATTTACCTCATTTTATCTGGCAAGTTAATAATTTGCTGTGGTCTTGAATTGAACTGAACTAAACTAACCTGAACTGAACTGAGTTGAACTGAATTAAATTGAACTTTGTATGTTTTTGGAAACCTGCTTAATGTTTCCTGTTGATATAAAAAAACACCCCGCAAAATGAACACATATACATTTTAAACAAATGTGGGACTATATACTTTGGTAGGTCTGTGTTATAGTGCACAGTTTGAGCAAAAAATAAATTTAGATTCCAATTCACCAGGAATACATTCCACAAGATACAAGTCCTTTTGACTACAGATCTGCAGGTGTGAAGGGAATGAAGCTGTACCTATAAATACAGCATTGTCTAGATAGGTGCAGACACTGACTGATAGCCACGGTGAATATTTAAGCTATAGGTCATGGAAAGGTGAGCGAAGATAGATTGAAACCAACTGACAGATCTGCAGATTGACTGGGATATATCATTCGGTGAAGGGGTTTGTTGGGCCCATCAAACAAAATGCATGTTGAGCTCAACAGGAAAGGAGAGCATCCAATTCACTGATGCTGCTGGATCAGGTGAAAGTTTTGGATGACAGGTTGGGTAAATTGGCAGAAAAACCAGAGAACCAGAGGAGGTTTTTCGAGGTAAAAGACTGGCAGCCTGATTGAACACTGGTAGACTTGGACAGAACAGTATTTATATTTAAGTGGACTCCTCATCCACAGTTGCTTAGAAAGTTTATGATTTTATGCTGTGTTTAGAAGGGTGCTGGATCAAACACCTGTCCGTTTCACTGCCTGTTGGATGCAAATTTTATCCTTGCTTCTTGGTGAGCAGGGATGAAAGCAATGAAGGACAAGGCCTAATGGCCAAAGGTTAGCAGTTCAAGTCCCAAGAGGTGAGACCTGTGATTTTGGTCTAACATTCTACATTGATCAGAAGACCCTGGATTTTGGCAAAAGTTACTGAACATAAAAATTGTCAATCAAACAAACGTTTAAAATATACCATCTCACATTCTATAATCTTCAGAATTTTATCCTACAGTTTAGTAAGTGAATCAAAACCTCCGACTAAATGTCTTTTTTCAGATCTTACAGAAACACGGAAACAACTGTATAACTGAGTAACAAATTTAACTTGAATTTCTTCTTTTATCTACATGTACTAATAGAGTCAAGAATCAAGAATCAAGAATAACAGTACTTAAGACTGTCTGTAGGCTGATAGATGTTTAAACCTATGAAAGCCACTTTGAATTGAAAGACTTCCTACATAGTTTTGACACATCATTGGTTCCGGTGGTAATGCTTGGTCAACTCTGCAACCTAAGGACCCAAGATGAGGATAACATGCCCTGGAGTTGCTCTATTGTATCAGTGGAGTCACCACAAGTGGACATTAACTGAAAAGCCATTAACAACAAGAAGTTACTTAGGAAAAGACCAATGACAGAATGCAGATTAGTTGCTATCTTATTAGGGAGTGTGGATAGAGTGGATGGTTTGCCCTGGAGGCCAGAACAGTGGCACCTTCAAACTGACAGCTGCTGGTCCATAACAATTAGGAACCTCTGACCTGAAAGCTCTGCAAACATCCAGCTGTACAGGAAGGCAGACATCAGCCACCTAGCAGCGCTTGGGGTGGGAGCAGTTGTCATCGCTCTTAATGAACAGAACCGCAGATTAACAAGCAGCTTGCTGCTCCCCATACAAGAGGAGACGTGCTGATGACACAGTAATGAAGTTCTGTTGGCGGGCTCGTCCTCAAAATCATCAGCAGTCACGTGTGCAGCTTAGAATCCTCAGTGCTTCTCATAAGACGTGGTAGAACTGAATTAAGAGCATGTGAATATCGTCCTTTTTATATCAGCATCAAATGATGTCTGTTTTCCATCCCCACCATTGAAATGCGTATCCACTGTTTTAACTAAGTGCACCTTTTACCCTGTATTCATAGCTGGATCTCACTGGAGTAATTCAGACTGAGTACCTGCTCAGTGCAACTAGACCAGGGCTCTTCAGACTTCAACTTACAACCCCTGGGTAACAAGTCTGTGCCCTTAACCACAGCAGCAACTACTCCGCCCTCCATTCCATTCAGGTTTGGTGAGGCCGATATTAATCTTGACAGTCCCTCTTTCACAGGCTCGACGCACAGTTAATGTACTGTACTGCGCCTATTATTAACACTGTTGTCCGGTTGCAGTCGAAGCGGCTCCCAAGGTTAATCATTCTTTATGACAAGTTACTGAGTGTGATGCTCTCCCCTTTCCACGTCACTGTTCCTCCCCTCTTTAATATTTGCATGTTGTTGCTTTTCATCCATTGCCATTCTTGTTGTTCTTCTCCTCCTTCTTCTCCTTCACCTTCCTCAGCCTTCCTTCTCTTGTTCATAATATTTGCATTTTGTTGCTTTTCATCCATTGCCCTTCTTCTTCTTCTTCTTCTTCTTCTTATTATTATTATTATTATTATTATGCCGAAACATATTTGAGATAAACAGATTAAACTCAACTACCTGCTGATCTGCTTGCTAGTTTACGCAAGTTACAGCTGCTTGTTTTCTTTCTTGTTTTTACAGTAATAGCTTTCCGTCAGGTATCAGAAAGGATCTCCCACAATCTAAACAGGGACATTTCAGGGCCCTATAAAAAACGAGTTCCGTGCCTCCGAATCAGAGGTCACAGGAGGAGCCGCCATTGCCGGGAAGCAGCAGCAATAAGCGGAATAACACGCTTTTCCCAGACGTGTGTCTCGGAGTTGTTAGTTTAATTAAGCCCTCGCCTGCTAATCGGCCTTTTCCGACATGTGCCAGGGAACTAAAACACAAAGACAATGCTAATAAAAAAAAAAGATAATCCCACCTGCATATTTCCTGATATTCTGCAGATTCATGCGGAGCCGTTTGGTTCTGGTTTTAATAAGTGTGTCATTTAATTAACAATACTGACAGGCGCTCAGCACCAACAGTCCTCGTGCAGAAGAAAGTGCTCTATCTTTTAAGGGACTTAGATGGTGGGAAAAAGTCTTTTTAATTCCCTTCTACTGTATAGTGTTTTAATTATAACATTAATTTTCTGCTAAGTTTACTAAGGGGCTTTGACTCTATGTGATACCCAGGGAACCCATATTTGGAATATTATTGCTTAAAATACGCAAGTCGCAAAAAATCCCCACCTGACTCTGTGTCCTCGGTGCGCAACATTTTTTTACCCACTAAGAAAATGCTGCACATGGGCTTGCAAATCTCAAAGTGGCTTGCGGTGAACTTTGTAAGCATAAACTTTAAAGTAATCATACTAAACTGACATCACACTACAAGCCCTTTATTGTCTATATATGTAAACTTGGGTTTATTCTAAGAAACTATTATGTGATTTGCTGATTAGGCAGTTTGCCTGGCTGGGCCCACGCAGGATGTTCAAAAATGCACAATGCACTTCTCTAACAGGAAATATGCTATAGCAGTATTTTTTTCATGAGACCCCAGAGATTTGAGCCTTGTTTCAATACAAAGAAACTTTAGAGTAATGTGTAATGCGCTCTTACAAAGGTATAAGAACCGCTTTACCCTATTTCCCACAGGGTGGAGGAGCAGGATGATGACAACCCTGCGATAGCAATGGGACGTGATGTGCACATGAGGGCCACAAGCTAACAGGTATGGTTACTAAGTCCGTCCCATAGTCTTGCGACAATTGAGGACAGGGTCCATTCCTTGCTCTGCTCCATCAGCTCCGTCATATCACAGTTGTGCACTCAGACAGCCAGCGAGTGCAACTGAGTCTGTTGGGTTATGCCACCGACTTTCGTCTTTTTCAAAGGAGATTTGTATATGTTTGACAGGAAAGAAAATATATTTCTGTCATTGTATTACTTTAGGTTTTATACATCCACTTTTTTGCAATGTCTGAGCTCAGCGCTGGATAAGTGAATGCTGCCCTGACACATTTTAAACGCTATCCAAGTATCAGTGGCGGGGCCGTGGGAGGCAATATGTGTTTGGAATTGAATCGGTCAGGAAGCTTGAAAAGGGCCCTGCATCTCCCTACATTCATTTGAGATAAAAAAAAAGTGAAAACTGACACAATTCTATCAACCCTATTTGATTAAATCAGAGCCAGTAACACAGTGTGGACCCCACGGTTGGGGTTTACAGTGCTGCTGAAGGTGATGCTGGATGGGCTCCATGCCAGGACACTCCAGAGGACAATGCGACAGACAAGCCAACTGCATAATGGCAATCCGGGCTAATCAAAATATTTGATTCCAGCTTTGGTACATTGAAAAGGAAAGAATTCATCACCACGTCTTGCAGTAATGGCTCCTTCCCCATCTTTGGCTGACCTAATATCCTTTCTTTTATTCTCATAAATTCAACTTTTCGTTTCCTTTTTTTTCTCACCTAAAAATTTTTCCAACTCCATAATTCCTCTATAACGCATTATCCCTCTTTCTCTAAGTCTCGGTCCTTCTTTCCCTCTGGCTCTTTCTTCCCATCACTGACTGCTGTTTCTCATTCCCTCCATCTGATTACCTACATTGCTGTTCTTTCTCTCCTCCCATCCCTCACTCCTCTGCACTGCAAAAGAAGATGGCAGCTCAGCTGCAAATGATGTATGAAAACACCTGCTGTTAAGGAAAAATTCTTGCAGTCATGAAAATTACTGAGCTTTTTAATAGAGATTATTCTGTACTCCCATAGTCTTGAGATTATGTCAGATTTCTAAAAATTTTTACAAACATATCATTATAAGCTGCATTACAAAGATGTCAGCACCTCTCTTGGCATCTACCCATCCTTAGTCCCCCCATCAGCATCTCTCACTGTTTCTCCCCCTCTCACCAGCATCACCCCCTGAAATTCTTCACCTCCTTTTCATCTCAGCCCTACGATCAATAATTCAAACTTCTCCTGCAGTGAAGGTTGGCTGACAGACTGATTAAACAGAAGTGGAGTCCAAGGCAGAGAAAGGCAAAGCATGTGTGTGTGTGGGGGTGAGAGAGAGACAGAGAAGGTAAGGGTGCTGTACTCTACTATGATAACCTTATTCATAATACTGGTGTGACAGCCCACCTTGCAAATATTGGTGTGGGGAAACGTACAACTATTGATTCCAAAAATCTGGGAGTAGCACGGTAGTGGACCGGATGGGCCATGCCCATGAAAAGCACAGCCTTCCTTGGGGTTGGGAGGACTTGTCAGAACGTGCCAAATAGCAGCGCTGTAGAAATACTGAAAAAAACTTTGTAAGGGATTAATCACGTTCATCGCTGCTTACCTAGTTTATCCATTACTGCCAGGTCGCCGCGATTTAAAGGCATTTTCCTGAAGATAACCTGCCATTTATTTGACAGAATCAATTACCAACCGGGAAGGGGGGACTTATCTCTCAAAACATCATATATCTGGCGTTCATTTTTTTTAAGAAGATAACTCTGACATAATGACAGTAATAAGAACTCAGAAACTCGTGTGACTTGCACTTAATCCTTCTCAGAAACGTCTCTTTAAGATTTGAAAACAAATTCTTTGCCTTTCAGTGGATGAAACAGATTTGTTTGTGTGAAGACAAAGTTCAAATAAAACAATTAACACTTAAGAACCAATTATTACAAGTGGTACCATTGGCTGTGTTGCCGCCTCCTTGGAGCTCAGGAGCAGTAGGTGAAACTGCAGTTAAAGAACAGAGTTGTTGGCCAAGAGACTTGGACCTCAGGAGGGGTGAGTGGAGGTGCACTATTGCCATAAAAATATGTCTGAATAGTGTTCAAACTCAGCATACAGTAGAATAATAATAATTTTTATTTTTTTAATTGCAATGCATTACTGACTACAACAGTAGATGGTAACACCAAATCAGCCTGTGGTTAAATGCATATAATAATACTAAATTAATAATAAGTACACTACAGGTATGCAAAGAATTATATAAAAAATGTATATGAATAATTATACGCATTAAATGGCTACAAATGTTATATTTGAATAAATCCCGCTCTATATAAATGGCTAAATAAAGTAGCTTGGTATAAAAATTTTAATAGAATGTAACTCAGATAAATGTGTCAGGAAATAAATTATTTCAATAAATATAAAATGTTATATATGTGTATTTGGCAGCAATGCATATAGAAATGCAGTATAAGATAATGATAGTAACAAAAATGCTGTATATGTAATAAAAAAGAGCCCTGCTAACAATAAAAGGTACTTAATGTGAACTATTCAGTCCTATGATTTACAAAAACTAGAAAATTTGCAGCACAAAAAGACCATATGATTGTCACCTTCTCCACAATTAATGGGCGAAGTTTTCTCTAGTATTTCAAACAAGTCTTCTGTGACAGTTGGCATCTTTGCCATTTGTTTGTGCTCCTCATCCCTTTTTTCCTAGAACTTTATAGTTTGGTGATGACAGCTTTGTGTGTGTCTCTTCCTATTAATAGATGCTGTTGACTTGCAACATTTCTAATCTTGCTTAAGCTCTCGGAATGCTGGAAAAGTGCTTTCGAGATGACATGTATTGCTGACATTACTAAGGCTGAGCGGGTGTACCCCACTGAGGAGGCCAGCCACTGGCAGGTTGTCTCTGACCCAGACAGAGAAGAGAAAGACGGCTGTGCTGATAAGAGCCAGACCTCCCTTCACAAGAAATTAGGCTGGAGCTCAGTGCTTTTACCGGTAAGAAGGAGATCCAGAATCTGTGGGAGAAGGTCAAGACGTAGGACCAGAGTCTGTGGAAGAAGGTGAAGACAGAGGACCAAAGTCTGGTGCTGGACAGGCAAAGCACAGGGCCAGACTTTGAGGTTGGAGATGGAAGGAGAAGGGATAGAAGTAGAATGAAGAGGCAAGGTGGAAACATAGAGTCTGTGTTGAAGGTGCTTCCAGAGTTTGCGTTGAAGGGACAAAGTGGAGACTTACAGTCTGGTGTTTAGGAGCAAGGCAGAGACTGAGACTCCAGGCATCCAATACTGTAGATGAGCTGAGAAGGTGCTGTTGTTCAGTCTCCATGTCTTTTTCTGACTTTGCTCTCTATGTTCCCTAAGCAGGGGATCAAGAGAGAACATATTGCCTCTACAGATATGATGATGGGAGGTGAACATTTTCAAGCTGCTTTTCTTCATGCAGACCAGTGAGTGCGGTCATCTTATCAACACCCCTGCAAGGAGACACAGCTGTTCCTGTAATCCCACATTTGAGCATCAATCTTAAAGCCCATCAAAAATGAATAAAACATCTCAAGCATCTCAGACAGTTTAGCTGCTTAGTTCTGATGGAGAGATGGAAGGATCAAATCCCAAGAAAAGAAGCTGTATTGTAGGCTGTGACAAAAATGTCACCTAAATCCTAAATTATATGTTTGGCAAGTATCTAGAGGTGTGACTATTTAAAAGACATAAAATCACAGTGGCAGTTCAAGTCACATTGGACATAACGTTTGCAAACCAAATAAATACAATTAATATTTAATAAATAAATGTTTTGTACTTGTTTCAGTTCCTGTTCAGTTCGTGTTGTCTGTTAGAAAAGAGGCTGGTGTTGGTGTGGATGTAGCTTTTCTCTGACAGTCTGTCTTTATGTTACACACACACACACACACACACACACACACACACACACACACACACACACACACACACACACACAAACGTACAATAGCACCATCTGGTGTATGTCACTGTAACTCAAGGAAGTGAGAGAAAACTGTAAGCAAAATCTGGTTCTACTGCTGTCAGTCACACCTTGTTTAAATTACGTTTAAACATTACGTCAATATGATGCATTGTTAGTTTATCATGTCTGTGGCCACCAGTGGCTCTGCATTGATTTGGAAACAGTAGGAAGTGAGAGCAGCTCTGTTTTGTCAAACGCACTGGTGACCCCCTAGCTCTCTAAGAAGTCCTGGTACCACATCGATCAACTGTAGCAATGTTGTGAGTAGGAGACAAGGCTGCTTGGCATTATCACTTTGCTTCCAACATGTACTTGATAAAATATTTGCATACTGAGTGTGCCACCCCTTGTGGAGGGTCCCTCATTCTCTCATCCTTGTGCTTGTCGCTGAGAGCATAACTCAGGTCCTTAAAGAAGCTGGTAATTGGGGAAAACTTGACCTGTGGACAGAGTATTATAGAAACCAGACCCCTGTTGCTGCAGGGTTACAGAGTTATTGACCCACAGGAGAGCATCAGGACTGTAGAAGGGTTCAGCTACAGCTGACCTCCATAGACCACTGTCAGCTTCCAACAGTCCTCCATTGGCCCACTGGGAACAGTTCAAAAGGTGAAAGGCTTTTCTTCCCCATAATAATATTCTGCATAATATTTGATTTAGTGAACATGAGAAGTTCACACAAATGGATAGAGATTCAAACCCACAACTGTACACACAGCCCAACACCTAAGAGGTGCCAGTGATGCCCAGTGTGCCGGCATGGCACCCTGCTTTTCCTCCATTGCTGTTAATATCACTTTTAAAATATGTAGAACATGAAAGATGGTATCCAGGGTTAGCATGCTCCAGCTTTTTTGTCTCCTTAACAGCGGAAAACATGAATTTGTCCAGAAGGCAAGCTCTCCCAGCTTGAATTGGGCACAGTTAACCCCACTTAATAATCCCTGAGTATGTCAACCTGACAAATAACATGGGTGCCGGGCAGGAAGTCAAGATGCTAAGTGTGAGATGGTCAGCAAAGAGCAGGCTGGTCCAGTACAGGCAAGCCGCCAGTGCAGAAAATCGCTGACTTGGGAGGCCCACGGAGCTTTCTTAATGCTGTATAAATATACATGACAGTTTCATTTGCACACATTAAAACCCTAGTCCTCAGCCTTCTCGTCTACAGCAGAAATTCAGACCTCATAACGTTTTACTTATCCCTGTTCCTCAACTTTCACCCAAAGCTGCACAGTGTGACATTTTGATCGTTTCTAATATTCTTGTTTTTTAATCATGTCAGTTACTCAGTTCAGGAAACAAGAAGGCAGAATGTAATGGTGTGCAGCGTTGGTGCCTGTCCTGGCATTATTCTTGCGTGTTTAGATTGCTTATGGAGAAGAATGCATACAGACGGTAAAGGACCCAGGCATAAAGTTTCGGGAGGAAAGATGTTTTTGTTCCTTTCATGTTCGGCTACCATTCTCTGTTTGAAGTGATAGCCTTAACTGTTATAAAGGTTACACTTCATCTAAACCTAAGCCACTCCCTAAGTGAGGTTAAGGCTGAGCTAAAAATGAAGGTTAGAACATAACACAACATAGAGTATGATCACAAAACAACTGAATCTAACGCCATGACCTAACTGAGGCTGAGGCCATGGCCCAAGTGAGGCTGAGGCCATGCCCCAAATGAAGTTACGGCCCTGACCCAACTGAGGTGCAGTTTACTCCACAAATGACAGTAGCACTCTAATAATAGAGGATTATTAATGATTAATTCTAACAGAGTATAGAGTCTGATCAGTAATACTTTCGGGAATAATGCAGGTGCATATCTAGAACAATGCATATGCTTGTTGCTGCTGAGTCCATGTAATGTTCTCAAGTTCAACTTATTAAAGTCATATGTTCCTCTACAGTCCTTAAGATCATTGACCCATGAGTATAACCGTAACCATAACCATTTCATTCTCCTGTGTATACTTTTTGTGTAAGACTGAGTGACAATAAACAGTTCTTGATTCTTGATAACACAACTGGCACAGCTCAAAGTGAAGCCACAGTCAGTTGTCTACGTGAGCCTTTCATATACTAAGCACACCAACAGTTGACAATACTGCAGACAATACAAAGACACTTGAATGCCCATGTGAATGTCTCTATGTGTGGATGCTTCATGCTTTTTTGAATTGTGGAGTTTATTGATCAAGGCAACCAAAAATGACCTGGCTCAGCTTTTAAGAGTGTCTCTAAACTCCTTACCTCCCAGTGGACAGGAAGATTCGCTCATTTGTACTGCACCTAATTTTGTGCCAAGCTTCCTGATGCAAGAGCTGTATTATTCCTCCTTTCTTCAGCCTTCCAGGTCAACTTCATTTCTTTCCAATAATGTAGCACCACTGCTTTCCTGCCAATTTGTTGTAATCATTTTCCTTCCTCACATCCGTTTTTATCGTCTGATTTTGTCTTCATCCTCTTGAAGAGTGAAAAAGCCCCGAAGGCTTCAGCACTATAACAAGCCTGTTTTCAGCGCCATCGTTACACAAAAACTATTCCACAAGCAAAAGCCTTGTGGCTCAAAAGTACTTGACTCATAGCGGTTTATCGCAAGTTTTTGAAAATGGTCAAATTTCTTTCATTCTTTGAATTTGCTTCGGTACAGCTCACTCACACATTAAAATGTACACAACAGAGACATCTGCTGTTGAAGGGAAAGTCCAAATGAATGGTCAGTCTGACCCATCTTGAGTCATGGTGTTAGCAAGAGTGGGTGATAACATTATAAACAGAATAGCCACAATTTATTAAGGGAAAAGCTATTTGGGAGAAAGGGGGGAATAGAGGAAAAGAGACACACATAGGAGGAATATATAGTCTCACTATAGCAAGCTTATTTCAAAGTGCTGATGGCTGGACATGCAAACATAAAGGTGGCTGGTTAAATTGGCATCAAGGTTGCCTTTGTGGCCTTAAGGAAAACACATCACATGAATGCCTGTGATAGAAATGCCCTGCTGCATTCAGCAGCTGGCCACAGAACTAGTGATTAAGGACACAAGCTTCAAACCTGCAGGTTTCTGGCACCATGTCTCCAAAGGGACTGTGCTGGAGTACCATGAGCAACAAACCTTATAACGGCTCCATTAAAATACTTGTGGCATGATGGTAGAGCGGGTAGCGTTGATGGGTTTGGACAGTTCTTTAGGGTGTACCCTGCTATGTGCCTTCTGCTTCCAGGATAAACTCTGGAGCACTGTGGCCCAGCACTAGATAAGTAGTTATTGATAATGGATGCATGGGCTGATTGAGGAGGAAAACATCTTAAGTCAATTTCAATAAAAATCTTTATAAGTCAAAGAAATAAAGTTACAGAAAAGGGTGCAATTAACAGTTGTCAGGTAAATCGTTGTTGAGAGGAACATCTGCTGTCCAGTGAACTGACAAAGTAGAGAGGATTGCAGATGTGTCCTTTCACTGGAGTGCGTGGGCCCCCAAACTCAGAGACACCATTAGGTAACAGAGGAGAAGCTGCTGACTTCAGGGTTCACCATCAAACCCATCCGATTATATCACAACTGGACTAAACCCAAGAGGAGAATGAGAGGACTTTTCTAGTGCCCTTTGTTATCTATTTTCTAGATTGTGGAGGGGTAGCCTTATGCATTCGAAGGTAGCTGGATGTTTCATACAGAAAGAGTATTTGCATACATGAGTTTTGCTCATGTTATGCACAATCCAGTTTCCCTCATTAAAAACTCATCCCAGTATTTTCAGCCCTCTTTCACCCCCTATTACATGATGTTCGTTGATCCTCAAAAGTTAATTATGTCTGTATCTTCTGTTCTGCTCTTCAGCTCATCCCACTTCTCTCCTTGCCTTTGTCTTTGTGTCTTATGGTTTCATAATCACAGGCTCCTTCAACTTTTTTGTCCACAGGATCCCCTCTGCTTAATTGTTTCTTCTTCCCTCGGTTCCGCCCCTCGTTCTGGATATCCTCCATTGGAATTCTGTTGAGAAGATCTAGTTCCTCCTTTCATTCTTTTTTGCTGCCTTTCATTCCACTCACCCCTCTACCTCACTCTAGCCCCATTCCCCTCCTGCTGTGAGCCCCCCAAACACACACACACACACACACACACACACACGTGCGCGCGTGCACGCGTGTACTTCTGCTCCCTCCTTCCACCCTCCTTCACTCGTTCTTAATTATTTTCCCTAGATTAGCTCCCTGGCGACTTCCACATCTGATCTCTGACTCATATCAGATTGGAACGAAAAAGAAGGTAGTGAGCAAGAGAGGCCGAGGGAGAGGGGGAGGCAGAGAACAAGATAAAGGAGAAGAGGGAAAGAGTTTGCAGTAGCTGAGAAAAAGCACTGTAAGGGAAGTTCATAATTCGATTCAAGAAAAATGTGGTTTTGTTCAAAGGACAGTGAAAGGTCTCAACCACAGCAGACAGCTCATCTGAAGAGAATAAAACTGCCGAATATAAGTAGTTGGGAGCAAATTCACACCCTCTACATAATTTCCCAAAAAAGCATGTAGATCACTCATCTCTCAAATATTAGTAATATGACGACCGAATGTCTGAAAAAGTGCTTTGCCATTGTAGGATAAAATGTTATTTCAAGTCATCTTAAACTTACTTTAAATGGCATCCACGCTTAACACTGAACTCCGTACTGAACTCCGCTTCCTTACAATCATGCCAGCTGCTTTTATGATGTTGAATGAAACCTCTGAACAAATTCACATATTAAGATAATATTTAAGTAAGGTGCTTAATCACAGTTGACATGTCAGAGAAATTCAATTGGCTCAACAAGTCAACTGCAGCCTTAAATACATGCTAACAGCCTTGGCCATTTTCTGTTACTAATTAAATTTAATTCCAGTGAAAGGGAGTTTTGTAATAAAAGTGCCCAATAATATGGTACTGCAGCCTCTACTTGTTGGATATAAAATAGGGACTATTTTTTGAAATTCACGCATTTTGGTGTAATTAACATTTTTACACGTTTACATGGACTCAGTGTGGCTGAACGCAGTATATGACTATGATGATGTGCATTGCACAGATAGAAAAACTTGAATTGTTCCAGACTGCTTTGGGTAACAGTTTTAGCTAAAATAATACCATATATTTTTATTTTTTTCCCCACTGTATTTAAAAATCCACCAGCTGTTGCCGCTAAATATTCTCTGAAGCAGTTCATCTCAAGGGTAAAACACATCAAGAGGTGTATAAAATTGACATAATTGTTGCTTAGTCCCAGCTGTTTTGTAATGCATTTAGTTTATTCTGTTTATTGCGATGAAATGCTCGCGCGTATATTTGGTCTGTTTGTATAGTCTACGGCAAAATATCTAGGACATTTTTCATGTCGTCCCATTAATGCTCAGTCCCCACTGAACACAATGACATCGGCCGCCTTAGATAGAGCTGTGTGTGGCATTTGTGTGTTTATAATTGGTTAACTGGAAGTGAAATGTTCAGGATGTCGAATGAGCCGGGGAACTGCTACCAGTTTGGTTAACTGAACATTAAGCAAGATATTAAACTAAGGTGTCAACAACACATTTGTGCAACTTGCTTAGCGTTATTAATGTCCACCTTGACATGAGACTGAAATGCTAGTTATTCTTAAGGACCCAATAAACGTTGCAAAAATAGAGTAGAGCTCAGGATGCAGATACCGAACTCATGAAGAAAATAGAATGATGGCCTTGAGGGATGATATTACTTTAAAATGTCAAGGTATTTAGTCCTATGTTGGATTGCTTTTGGGAAAAACCCATATTCATAAATGGGTTATGGAACATTGTATTGGAGAATAAGCAATAATATTCAAGGCACTTCCCCCCCAGAAGATTAATCTGCTTTAATTGGCCTTCTGGAAGTTCACGTAAATGACTTTACTATATGCAAAGCAGCAAGGAGTGTCCATTTGCCAGTTGTACAAACCAGCAGCCATTAGTCCAAAACAATCTGAAGTAATGCAGCAGGAGCTCCTCCTCGCAGCATCTGAAGTAATTGATTTCTGTTGGTTTATGAGGCACCATAACCAGAGAGATTTATGTTACCCCATGATTATTTTCACAAAGTGATATTCTTGTAGAAGAAAATAAGTATTTTCCTTGGTGAAGCAGTAAAGCTGTGATTTACAGTGTTACAGTCTCCCCCCCGAGACATAGTGCGAAACCATAGTAATATAGCTTAAGATCCAATTAGTTTATTCCGGTTGTAAACAGCTAAAAATACATGGATGAGTGTCACGAAAAAAAAAGTTTTTAAATGTGTGGCAGATTAAAGAGTGGTTTTATCATGCTACTGGTTTGTGAATAGAAGTTAAAGGGGCATATAAAAGAGTCACAGTCACTTTGGGCTTTTGAAAAAGCTATAAATTGACCTTGTTTAGTTTTTTTTTGTTTTCTCGTAATGTTGAACAAATCAGTGAATTAATTCTGCTGCTGAAATTTCCTTTTTCACTGAGATCCACGTTAACAAGGAATCAAGCTGTTTGACCATTAGCAGGTGGAATAAATCGAGTAACTGTGTACGATTATGTATTCATGTCATTTTCTTGACGGGTTCTTGAACGTTTTCCTCTAAAATTGATTGTTACGATCTAACTGTAAGAATCGGGATGGAGGCAAAATCTGATGCGCATCTTTGTAAAGCATGCAGCACATTTTCCACATTGACGTGTGATGTCACTTTGGGGGTTTTAACACTGGAGTGCCAACCAAATCTCAGCGTACCTTTTCACTCGACCGTGCAAGGCTACACCAACCTCTAGTTATCGTGGTTGCACAGCATGTGACTCTAGACTGTAGGCACAACCTGATAAAGCTGGAACTGAGCGGGCCCTTGGATTGTTTGGTTAGTCTGACCCTAATAATAATGTCACCTGCCTGTTTAGACTTGGTCTATACAGTCCTAGTAGAATAAACATCTGGCTTTCATGTGTGAGTTGTCTGCCAGGACTCCCATGTATTTTGTAATGAAGCTGCTATTTTAACGGCAAGCAGCTTGTTGTACAAAAACAACATCTGTAGTTCAAAGTTAGCACAGCCATAACCTGACAGATTTACAATGCTTTACACAGAGGCCACACAGGAATACACAGTAGAAATGCATATTTGATCACCTGTTTTTGCAGTTTAGCAGAACTCAAGAAATATTTCCCATTTGTCAATATTGAAATCCACACTCTTTTATTTACTACAAGTATTTGAGTGAGTTCATTGTGCACACTTGCAGTTAAAAGTTGTCCCAGTTGCTTTCAGAAGTATTGGCCTCAGTATTTGTGCCTATTAGGGAGTTTTTGCATGTCAACATTCCCTTTGTTTTCCACTTCCTTTTGCTATGTGCCTGCATGCCAACTTAGTCAACTTGCAGTTAAAGTAGCCTTAGAAAAAGAAGCCTTAGGAAGCCACTCAGCACAGGCATTTCAAATTCCTCGTTCTTCATCCACATGCATCACACCACCTTTCTCTTCTTTTAGCACATCTATGCAAGAGATAACAAGTCGAGGTCCAAAGGCCAATGGTGATTTTTCAGTTCCTGTTTGTTTGTTCTGCTCACCTCCCCTTCCTGATGCCTCGGAGGTGCAGGTGACAGATCGCGGCACGCCCGTCCCGGAACTCATAGAGGTTAGAATCACAATTAGCGTTCAGATTCAGTTTGTTTTCCACAGGGAACTGCTGCTTTGGTTGTCATGCTACTCAGCCTGTTAGCAATGCCAGCAGAGAGCAGAGTCGGGGAGGGGTGTTGTGTGGGCTACAGCCCTGGCCTTTCCACTAACAGTCACCTACGCCGGGTTCTGTTTCAGCCCGCGTGGAACCTCCGTCCTCACTGGCACGCGATCCAATTAAAACGCTACTGAAAAAGATTATGACTGAATGGAGCTTAACAGCACAACAGACCGGCTCATAATGTTTGTGTTGGCGAAGGAAGCTCTAGCAGTTTATTAGTTTTGCTCAACATTATTCACCCTGAGGTGGAAGGAAAGCGTTGCTCTAACCATTAGTGGTAATGATATACAAGTAAAATAAAAGAGAAGGCCATCACCTGAGGCTGATTCATTTCTCCATCCAGTCGTCCTCCCCAGAAACTTGAATCTCGTGCTTAATGGAAGGAATTTTTCACTGTTGCCATCTGCTCTTAAAAGAAGTGAGTCAGAGACAAGCGAGCAACAGCACAGCAAGTTTGTAGATTCATTTAAAATGGTAGCGGTACAGGTAATCGTAAAGAAAGGAGATCTTTGACAAAATGGAGGCAGGCTAATTTAGAAAGGAGGAGAGGCTTTGGGCAGGACATTTAATTTAGTCTGAACTGTAGTCCTAACCCTAGTGCTTAGTCTGAACCTTTGTCAAAGCTCAAGCCCTTAGCTTGAACCTTACTCCAAATCCAGGTGCTTGGACTGAATCTTAGTTCTGACATCTGTGCTTAAGTCTACCATAGCCCTGGCCTAGGAATTTAGCCCAAACCTTGGTCCTAACCCAGGCTATTAACCTAAACCTTACCTTTGATTTAGGAGCTTAGCTGAAATCTGATCTGAGCATTTAGTTTAAATCTGTTTAGTTCTTAGTCCAACACCCCTACACCTAAACCATGGTAGAAAAATATCAAGATGTGCACAAATGTGGAAACTGTAACAGAAGAGCAAATAAATGTGTAAAGAGAAGTATATTTATAAAGATCTTTTTGAGGGAAATTGTTTGCTTGAGCAGACCCTGTTTTCCAGAATCGTCCATCTGTTTAACAGTATTTGGCACTAAAGAGCTGAGTCACCTAAAGACCTCTCAGTGTCTCTGCAGTTATCTGGTTTACTCATGCATCCAATTGGATTTCACTGCTGAGGGCACTACGCTACTGACTACCCTCATTGCTTCTGATAAGGGTAGTGGAGTCTTTGATTCAGTTATTCATGCCCAATAGCAGAATTGACATTTCAACCAAAGTATTCTGTGGCTGCATTGTGCTATTCAGACTAACATTTTGATGTGGTCAGCTTCAAATTTATTTTGCAAAGTAAGACATCCAGATTAACTAAGTACAGCAAGAGTTCATGGTCGATGAAGCAATAAGGCTGGGGAAAACAACAGACAAGCAAAAAAAAAAAAAAAAAAAATCCACACTGAGGCTTCATTATGGTGACCAATGTTACTGATATTACAAAAAGTCAAAAGCAGTCAGAGGGATTCCTTCTCCCCAGATCCATAACTGTTTAATGACCTAACTTCCCCAGGCTGCTACATGATGATTCATTGCAGTGCCTCTGTCAGTCCTCTTAGCAGGAGATCTGTGTGTCATGACACAGCTTGAAGAAAGAGTGTTGCGAGAAATTCTAGGGATTTTGTGCTCAACAACATTGTCACGGTATCACGTGTACCATTCTCCCCTCCAGCTGTGGGTGTGAGCCTCTTAAACTGCTTAGGGAGACCTCACAGCACAGAGCATTATGATAGTTTAAGTTACAGTCTTTCTGCACCTATACCCTGGTATTCGAGCTCCCCGTTTCCAATATCCTGATGTAATGAGCGGTATATATTTGTATATTTATACCCGGATCGGTGTCCGGGTTCCGACATAACAAGTGCTATTCGAGCGGAGGTAAAACTCATTAGAGAAATGTTCAGAGTTGGAAATTTTACCAGTGAGACGCTGCCTGGCAGCCCTGCACTCAGCAGCTGCATTCTCAGTCTTTGCTTTATGTGGCCTGTGTTCAAACGCAGTTTGCACTTTCGTGATTTTGTTCATAGACTGGGCAAAATAGTCAACCCAGTAACACTTCATTTCAGTGATAGCTCATTGCTGTTGGTGCATTTGTTTCTATAGTTTTTCTGTTTCATATTGCTTGCATTTCTTGATTCTATAAATCAGTTTGACTGTTAAAGGTTTGTTACTGTTACTACCTATAATAAGAAACAAAATGCAATGTGTGATGGTAAATAAAAACATACTGGCATGAAAACACAAAAATGCGTATTATTTGCCTCATTAACCGATAATTAGTAAAATTGTGCCTTTATCATGCTGAAATAGGTCTTTTAGAGTATTAGGGATATTTTGAGGAAATTAACTAGGGCTTCTCAGCTGAACCCCAGAAGAAACTGTGATTTTTTTTCATAAGACGTAATGGAAACAGCTTCCTGATATTCAAGTTTGTGGTTCAAGGGATTTCTAGGAATAAATTACACTTGAATACCGGGGTATATGCATATAAAGTATTAAAATTATGCTCTTACATATATTCATCAAACGTTTCACTAACTGTAATCAAAGCAAAAGGTGCTTCTCCAGCATATCAGTTAAAGGGTATTAACCATGACACAGAATTTTTAAATTAATTTTCCTTAAAACAATCCCTTCATTGTTCGCTTAAAATATTATAGAATTCAAGTTGGAAATGATGTTTCTTCATTTCAGGCTTTAGATCAAAAGTAGCTTTTATAAGGGTGTGCAGACATTTTGTATTCACTGTACATGTCATTGTTCCATCTAAAATTCTTCTCAGATTTGGAGTCTTCTACAATATAGTACAAATCTAGTTTCATTACATTCTATCACTTCAGTTGAGGATGGTCAAAATAACATCTGCAGTTTTACTTGTTTCTTCTCAGATCCTCAGAAAGCACAACCTTTTCCAGTAGTTGTGAGGGGGAAGAAAAATGAAATTGTAAATTGTGTTTTTCTTTGTTTTAGTCAGAACTTCTGTGGGGATTCCAAAAGACCTCTACAGGGGTGTTACTTCTCCGTACTGAAAGGACAGACAAAAAAAGACAAAAAAAATAATTCTGTGAAGGAATATTAAGATTCTCAAAGAGTACTGAAGTAATTTAGCAATGTAAAACACACATTGGACAGTGAAGCCATGTTTGAGGTCTGGGCTTTGGAGGAACATGATTTTTCTTGTCATTGTCTATCATAAAATCTAGTGTATAAAGGACAAGGGTTGTATTACCAGGAGCACAAAAGCAACACACAACAGAAAATGTGAGCTGAACATTTACGTTCTCAACCGAAGTGCAGCCCAGAGAAGCAATAAATTATATAAAAAATAAAAAATAAACTGGAAAAAGCTTCTCAAGGTTAAAAGTTGCTATGGATGAGTTTCTAAATTTTTTAATCAATTTTTTATACCATTGAAAATACAGATTTATGTATCTGATGTTGACTAAAATAAGATAGGGACTTTACCGAAATGCAACGTGTGTGTAACATCATACGGATGTAATGCTCCTGTCACGTCAACTATTTTGTCCTTGATCATGGAACACTGATGGACACGTCAGGATCTCAACTGGACACACAGCTGTACGGACACATAAAGTTTCAATGGAAAATAACACGGGTTACTTTGCTTTCAAACTTCTTTCTAGGACATTCCATAGAAGTATTGCTCAGGTGCTCACATATATTCAATGTTTTCACAGGTATTGCCACCCATACATGTTGGGAACCTTTAGCAAAAAAAATCTCCCCCAAATCCACAGAATATAAATTTTAGCCTTAAGGCTGTCTGTCCTTTTCCTTTGTGAATCCTTGGTACCCTTCCAAACCAAAGTCAAGGGATAGATACAATCTTCATTACGTGTAAATGGCTAACTAAATTGGGCAAAATAGCCATTATGCTTCCGTGCATTTCTCATGTCGCGGTGATAAATGTGTCCTGGCAGACGTGGCATTCTGATTACCTCCGTGCAGATTATAAGAGACTAACACAGCCTTTTCATGCCGATACTTTTTTCTTTCCGTCCCCCGAAAGAGTCACCAAATGCCACACTAAATATGTATGTTATTAGAAACCTTCACACGGTCTTACAATGCTAATAACAGTAAGCAATAAAGGAAAAAATGGAGCAGATGTCATTAGCAAAAGTGAAATAGATTTGCTGAAGTACTGATACGCTACATGACTATATTTATTCCGGGTACATTTTTTTTCATTTTTCCCCCCATTTTCATCGACAGCTCATCTAGTGCGGGGTCATAGTGGTCCATTTGGTATGTGCAGAATGTACTAATGGGACATTTTGGACGGAAGCCTTTCAAACGTGTTTACATAACGGTTCAGTACTGGCCGGCTTTAGCAGAAGGTCTGACGGATCCACTGGATCATCATTATCTGGGATACGATAAATCATCACTGTATTGTTTGCGTACTTGAAGCAGAGGTTTAAAAGTTAAAAAGCCTTGAGCTTTTGCAGTGTATGATTTCAAAGCCCTTTGGGAAGCTGGTAAATCTGGCTTTAACAGTAAGAATTTTGAGGTTTATCAGCTTGGTGGCAACAGTAGGTAGAACTAGTGCTTTGCACCTTCTAAATTAGGAGTTACACATGGGTTTGGTTCAGTCTGTACAGAGTTTATATACTCCCATTGTGTTCCTCCAGCTTCTTCCCACAGTCCAAAGACATGTTGACTAAATTGGCCTTTGTGTGCACGCATGTGTTAGAGCTATTACAAAGCATATCTATGGAAATAAAATGTTTGTATTTAATTGAATTTGTAAAATCTGGAGAGTGCAAAACAAATATATTTCCTCCGCAATGCAGAAATGTTGTTTTAGCACAAAGAGCTGCACTGTAGTGTCTGACCCAAATACCCTCCACAAGTCATTGGCCCCAGCATCTTTATAATGATTCTCCTCTCAAAGCTGTGACCTTTTCCGGGATAATTGTACCACTGAAGACTGAATATTTCTGCCATTTGAAGAGCCTTCCCTTCTGATTAGGTGGGGCCACAGATGAAAGTCAAGAAGCTGGAACACTGTGTGCTGTTTGTCTTGTATGGATGTCGACAACATGCATCCTTTTCAAGTGCAGGGTGTTTTACCTGTGATGGGACAGAGACACAATTCCATTCCACCTGTAATGGGACTGAGTGACAGATCTATTCTACCTGTGTCAGTAATGCATTCATTCTACCTGTGATGGGACAGGGTGACGTTTCACTCTACCTGCAATGGGACAGGGTGACGGCTCCACTACACCTGCAATGGGACAGAGTGACAGGCCCATTCCACCTGTGATGGGACAGAGTGGCGTTCAACTCTACCTCTAATGGGACAGGGTGACATTCTACTCTACCTGTGATGGGACAGGGTGACATTCTACTCTACCTGTGTGGGACAGGGTGAAGGCTCCACTCTACCTGCAATGGGACAGAGTGACAGGTCCATTCCACCTGTGATGGGACAGGGGGATGGCTCCACTCTACCTGTGATGGGGCAGGGTGACTGGTCCCTTCTACCTGTGTCAGGAATTAAGCTTGCTCTACCTGGGAAGAGAACAGCCGCCTTCACCCTGCGCCTTCATGATAACTCTAGTGCCAGCAGTTCTGCTTCACCAATGAGAGGCGGATGGAGGGATTCTCTTATCACCTCATGCAGCAGCTGTTTAGACTCATTATACACTTGCGCAGACACCCATCGCCAAACGCTCCACGCTGAAGCAGACTGCGAGCGCGCGGGCAGGGTGAGTGCTGCAATGTGTCTGCTCCAGCAACCACATCCAATTATTTAATATGTGCTAAAACACTTTCACTCAGTTCTCCAGTAATGTAGTTATCATGTATTTTAACCCCCCCCAACACACACACTCGTTTGTATAAAAATCTCATCTTTTCAGCCATGTGTATATTCTGCTTGGCCTTTCTTTTGAATTTGTGTCATGTGCCCTACAGGTCTGAGGTGCCTGGTTAGCACACCTGAGCCATATGCTGAATGACCCACATGCAGAAGTTTACAGAGGTGTTAGATGAAGTGGACAGTAGTATAACTAAAGTTTAACTGAAGTCAGGCAGCATGGGAAGTATCATGAAGCATGCATGACCTCCCTAAGAAAGCGGTACACAGTAGTGGATAGGGGCTAAAGCCACCACCTTTGGGCTCAAACCACCCAGGTTTTAATCCCACTTCCAGCTGTAGTCCCCTTGTGCCACCCCTTAAACTGAACTGGTCCAGTAAAGCCAGCCTAAATGTGTGTGTGTGTGTGTGTGTATATATATATATATATATATATATGGTATAAATGACTGTAAATTAACATTGTGAACTGCTTTGGAGAAAAGAAGCCACTAAACAAATAAATGTACAATAGTGCAAAATATAACAATTCCTACTGTTATGAGCCAGTGAGGAGTCACTGCAATCTTAAAGGGGTTCAGAGCTGCGACAGTGAGCAAAGAAAAGGCTTAGGGAGCTTGGAAGACATTAATTAATGGAGGTGGTACTTCCATAAATGACCTTTTAAATTCATTATGAAACAATCAACTTAGCTGTATTTGGAGCTAGTTGCCATTGTTCGTTTTTAATAAGCTGCTTTTCAGCGTCCGCAAAAAAGCGAGGGCGACTTGAGTTATTATTGCCTGTTGAAAATCAGGTTTCATGCAGGACTTTTTAATGTAGACGTGAGCCGGGCAGTTTGGTGTGCGCTCTGCAAACATGCGGAACTGACAAGGCGTCAGGCAGCTCATTGTGCAGCTTGCACTGCAGGAGGTCAGATGGCGCTGTTTGGAGAACGTTTGAGTTTGCACTCGCAGCACGTCGGTGTGAGTCACCCAGCTAGTTGGGTTTTCCCTGCACCCTGGGTAGCTCCTTGGAAAAACACCTGAGCAGTGAAGACAGGTCCACGCTGAAAGGAGGGGGAGAGGGGGTGACGGGGATGACTGCTGGGAACAGCGTATGTCCTCTCGTCTCGTTCCTGGAGACTGCAATAGAACAGCTGCGGAGGGTCTCGCTGACATTATGAAAAAGTCTTGTTTCATTCCTTAATATTGGATCCAGCGTCTGAATGGAGTCCATCAAAAGTTTTGACACGCAGTAAATGCACTCCAGTGGTTCCAGCAAAAATTACAGCTAGAGGGTAGAGCTATAAAGACATATATCGTCAACACGTTTTATTGACAAATTTTCCGTTTTCTTTTTTGTTTCTGACAACTCTTATAACATTTGAGGCTTTGCTGGTCACCATCTGCCCAGCATTCAATCTGAATTTCTGTCAATAGCAGAACTATCTTTTTTGGCTCACCCCCCCCCCCCCCCCC